>PVIU01014873.1:0-50320 GCA_004026605.1 Ondatra zibethicus | reverse complement strand
AGAGTTTGCTTGTTCAGAACTTTCTTACCTTTCTCAGGCCCTATGTTTGGATATTTGAGTACCACAGGTAACGAGTTTTTCTTTGTCCCACTAGCCAGCTCAAAAATAATGACACAGACTTCGTGTTAATTATGAAAGCTTGGCCAATAGCTTAGTCTTGTTCCTAACTAGCTTTCATAACTTAAACGAGCCCATTTATATTAATCTACATTCTGTCATGCGGTATTACCTCTATTCCATCTTGCACCCCTTGTTTCCTCCCTGTGTCTCCTGGCATCTCTGGCCTTCTTCTTCCCAGAGTCCTTTCTGTCCCCAGAGGTCCTGCCTACCCTCTTCCTACCATTGGCTGTTCAGCTCTTTATTACACTAGTCACAGCAATACATGTTCACACAGTGTACAAGTATCCCACAACAACTAACAATATCCCCAATAACTGACATTGGATCATCATTATAAAGGAAGCTCACAAGAAAGCCTTTGAATCAGATGACAAACACTGCTGAGTTGCTGTTTTTATCTGACCATAAAATAACATCTGATCAGAGATAATTTAGAAAGTATAGATATTTGAAAAAAAGAAACAAAACTATAAGAATATAAATGCAGTCTGTATAGCCATCATTTTTAGAAAATTTTTATCAATTTGAGTAAATATGAAATGCACTCATCTAATTTTGAACCCATGCACAGGTACTGAGGTGTAGCACCTTTCAGGACACAGTATCCCTTTTCCACCCTGGGCGAGGGCATTTATCTATGAGGGTGATGCTGCACTTGGAGTAGAAGTCACCACTGAGAACTGGCTTCTCTGCTCAAGGAACAGGATCTTTCTAGAGCACCTTGAAGGACCAAAGGCTCAGTGTGGGTAGGGGAAGTCACTATCAACTGTTGAGTATACCTCTTGAGCATCATGCAAGTCTTCCTTTGTTTAAGCCTGAATATCCTGCCAGGATCCTGAACAGGAAAGTAAGCTAACAGAGCCCCTTTATTTTGTTCTTTTTTCATAAAGTGATCATATGTAATACATATGTTACTTCTGCCTATCAAAAACTAAAATTAAAACAAGAAAGAAAGAAGGAAGGATGAAAGAAATAAAGAAAGAGACAGAGGAAGAGAGGGAGAAAGGGAAGAAGAAAGGAAGGAAGGAAGGAAAGAAAGAAAGAAGGAAGGAAAGAAGGAAGGAAGGTAGAGAGGGAAGGGAGAAGGAAGGTCAGTGTTTTTCAAAGTATAGCCGAGAATCCTCTAGCTTTAGAATCACTTGGCAAATTAAATGACAATTTCCTAGGTTCTCCTAAGTGCAACTTTCAAAAAAGGGTCAAGAAACATGTGTTTTATGGCGGGCATGCATGGTGATCAGCCTGGGAGAGTGAGGCTTTACTGTGGTCTATCACTGTTCTTAATAAGGAAACCCTTCGGACAGCAGCCCAGGGGTTCAATTGCTGAGACTTTGGTAATCCTCAGAAACTCATAGCTATTCAGATGCTAGGCTTTGAAACCAGAAAACCTGAGTTCAAAGACTGCCTTTGCCACTTCCTTGCTGTTGGCTCTTGAGCAGGATGTGTTATTGTCACGGGCCTCAGTTTCCTCTCATGCTATAGGAAGAGCAGTGCCATCTCAGAGGGCTGAGGATGACGACAGAAAAGAGTAGCTGTGAGGAGTTCAGCAGGACGCCTGGTCTGTGTCATCTTCGTCAGCACCACTGCCATCTCCTCTTAGAAAAGCCCTCGATGCTGACCACTGATTTGAAAATAATCAAAAGTAGATGCTATAGATAGATGTTGGGTTCTTCAGAGGGATAAGGGAGTTAGAAGCTAAAATTTTGGTTGAGATTTGGAGTGACATTATTTTTCAGTGCAAATTCTAAAACCAATGGAGTCTTTGGACAAGAGCAGATATCTGGGATGTGTGCAGGCAGCAGAGAATATGTGGGAAGACCATTTACAATTCAAACTCCATTCTGAAAAGAACCTATCCCTGAATAAAAAATATCAACATTTCAAAGTCTATCCCTTTCTGCTGATATTAAAAATAAATCCTCTCTCTATGCCCCCTCCAGCCGTAGGGGAAAAAAATCAGGTCTAAAATGATGCTTTCCAATTTGTATTATATTATTTTGTGTTTATCAGGCTGTATTTGCCAGGATATGTTTCCTTTTCCATTTTTCTCATTTGCATAACAACATAATGGGGAAAACTATAAGAGTATCATCTTAGCAGATGGTAATTTAGTTTCTGCAGAAGGAAGGTGAGGAATAATAGAGACTTGGGAATAAGGGGTTGGGAGATTGAATTATTTGGACTCTAGGCTGGTGCCACCAGCAGCTGGCTGTGTGATCACAGGGAAATTACCCACCTCTGCTGTGTCACACGGCTCTATCATCTGCAAAACTAGAAAAATGCCAGCTGCCCTCCATCCCCCTGAGACTGGTAATAAGGTCAAAGGAGATGTCACAGCCACTGCTTTGCAAAAGCAGAACAAAAGGACGCTTATGCTTGGTAAATGATGGACCTCACTTCTTAAACCAAGTGCACCCCTATCTCCTTTTAAACCGCCGAGTAGAATGGAAAGAGGCAATGTCTAATTATAATGAAGCTCAAAAGATCGGCTCTCCTGGGCCTCTTCTTTGAGCTCCCATTGTCACGTCTGATGATTAATCACGAGGCTCCTTGACTTCCCTCCTGGCCACCCTAGTGTTGCAGCCGCATTTCAGATCCATCTTTGGGCTTTCCAGCTACCCAGGACAGAAGTCTTCCCTGGTGTTAGGGCATGCCAAAGCTGTCCCCAAGCCCTCCCCTTAGTCTAATTGACAGCCCTGCTTTCCCCAGGGAGAAGAGCGATGATCTAGTCATTTATCTTGCTGTAGGTTTATCACCACTGTGCTCAGGCAGAGATGTTTAAACATAAAAATGAGGTAAAGCGCATTCTTCCCAGACTATGTGCCATTAATGCCAGGTTGGGGGCGAGGAACATGAAAGGGGAGCATCTGATTGTGGTCCCCTCTTGCTGTTTTATGTCTCAAGAGGCCTTGGAGTCAGGAGATGCTCATGAGGGAAGTAAAGGACATCTCTTTGTAACTGAGAGCAGGCTGAAGCTGCATGGCCACCACTACCTATGGAGCAGCTGCCTACATGCAGCTACACTGCTGCTTTTCGGTAAGGCAGGAGAGGCCCATTGGAAACATGAAGGGGAGTTTTAATTCTGCAACAAGATGTGTACAAATGTACGCCTCCCATCAAAACACATGCAGTAGCTTCCAAAGTTAATTAAAAGCTAATTTTCTAATGAGGTGGTAACATTGGCAACCACATCCTATCAGTATGGGAGCTACAGCCACCAGCCGGTGAGAAAACAGACAGCCTCCCCTTACAGGCTGGAACATCCTACCTGTGTCCCTTAATTAGCCTCCAGCTGCATTGCTTCACTGCCAGACTCACGGATATACTGTCACCAAAATCACCAACTGCTTTGGCATTGCCAAGATAGTGTTGATACTTACTATGCAGCAGGCTATTTGTAGCCATAAAATCACAGGCAGAAATCCATTCTTGGAAATATTAAATCTAGGGGCAGTGCCATGGACACTCTGTTCTGTCAAGTGCCAGGGGCACTTTAATCCTTCAGGCAATTGTTAATTGTAAGCCAGACTTGCAATTAGCCTTAATAAATAGAGCAAAAGTGCCTTAAATTAACTGCACTTATGTTGGGTTTGCTTCATGTTTTGATTTCAAACACATAGCCAAATAGGATGACTCGTGGTCATTATCCTAATGATATGGGTCTCCTGGCCATAGGCAGAATGTGCCAGACACCTGTGGCCATTGCCTGGCATTCTTCGTAGAAAATGCACAATGGTGTCAGGCAAATTGATGCTGAGTATCAACAGACTAGGGGGAAAAGCATTACATGAATTTCAGAATTTTTGGTACTTAGAACATATCTTTTTATTAAATTAAGTTAGTATCTCAGTCGCTTTTCTCCTATGTATGACCAAATACCTGATACAAAGCCATGTAAGAGAGCAAGAATTTATTTTGCATCCTGATCAGACAGAGTGTAGTGAATCATAGTGATAAAGGCATGAAGGAGTCCAGGGTAGCAGGGACATCCAATGTGACCCAGGGACAGAGAATGGGAAGTGACAGTATCCCCTTCATGATTGCCTTGGTGACAGGCACATCTTCTGGGCCCTCCCATTATAGAAGAGTAGGTTTTAAATGGCAAATCTACAGGGATGCTTAAAGAAACAAGCCAATATCATTATATTTGGTGAGTTTTCCAGAAATGTTCAAAGGGATTATATCTAGATTCACTAAACTCCTTGCCTTTCATAAATGGTAAACCAGGAGTATCAAATATATTTATTTTGCATCTTTTCACGACCCTCCATACTATGTGTAGTATCATTATAAGTATGATTAACTAGGTATGCAACCCCAGAAACAGGAGAACTAAGTCCTTAAAATTCTGTTTCTCAAGAAATATCTTACTTTTGGTACCAAATATGTATGAAGCAGTGTTATCTACAAGAACAGAACCATTACAATGAAAATAACTTCTAAAAGATAATTTATTTGAGTGGCTTATAGAAGAAGAACTAAACACTCTAAATTTGTCCTTCTCCATGCTGGAGAGGCAGAGAACCGAGTATTTGTTTGGTTCAAGAGCTTGGATGCCTCACTAATACCCATAAGTCAGTGAGAATTGAGTCCACATTGGAAAGTTGAACATGCTGGAGTTTGGCATTGGCAGAGGATAGCAGTGGTGCGGCTAAATGGGGTTGCCATAAAAAGGTAAAAGTGGTGCAATCAACCCTGCTTTTTTGCAGACCTTCATCTATCGGAGCAACCTATTGGATGGTGCCAACTGCTCTGAGGACCGGTTTACAATCTTCAGTTCACTTTCTCTGAAAACTCTTTCTCAGACACACCCTAAAGTGTGTCTGCTAATTGATTCGACATCCAGTCAGGTTGGCAATCCAACCATTTAAACTCTTAAATACCAAGAAGTCTTTGTGTAAATTTAAGGTATCTAAGGGATTGATTACTAGTCCTTTAAATGTCAAAAGCAGGCAGAGAAACAAACTCTGAGCCCTTCATTCCTGTGGGAAGGTTCATATCACCAGTTTGGTAGCAAAGCAAGTTTTAAATAATTAGATCATCTTGGAAAATAATGCACTTAGATCATCTCTGTCAACTGTCTTCACTGCAGCCTTCCACTCTTCTTAGCATCCACTTTCCTCTTTCTTGGGTCTCTCTCCTTTTTGATTGTAAGAGATTTGTTTTCCTACAGTATACCTGATCATGCCTCCCCTTCATAGCTTCTCCCTTACTCTCCACAACTCTGTACCCACACAATTCTGTGCTTTCTCTCTCTTTAAAAATCAAACCATCTCTTTTTTTGTACTTTTAATCATTATTATTCATTTACTCTCCAGTGTTCACGCTCTCTCTCTCTATCTCTCTATCTATCTCCCCCCTCCTTCTTTCTTTCCCTTTCACACTAATACATCCATGTACTCCTAGAGCCCTATTTTTTTAAATGATTTTATTGAGCTATACATTTTTCTCTGCTCCCCTCCCTGCATCTCCCCTCCTCTTCCACCCTCTTAATCATTTCTCACATCAATGTGATTTGCCTACATTGTTATCAGTCCACGGAAATTTTAAGAGATCCCACTTGCACTCAGTGACCACCAAAAAGCCACCTGCCATACTCAATGCAGGTATCAGCAAAGATAGTGACAGCACTCTAAATTTCCTCGGAGAAATCAGAGTCTGTTCCCTGACATCTGAACTCTTTGGTATCCTTCGAAATAATCCTCCATAGAGCCAAAATGTGTGTGAATGCCAAGACAAAACTTGGGTTCTATTTGGAGGAATAAGATAGAAAATAGTGGTAATTGATTACCAGTGTCCTCTTCTATAAAGATCATAAGCATGTTTAAAATATAGCAAACAGAGAGGGAGGCATGGAATCTGGAGAAAAGCTGTCAGGATTATCACCCCCAAAATAAGACAAATGAAACCAATAGAACATTCTAGAGTAGAAGCAGAATTATAGACCCTGTAGAACTGAGGATGACCCTGTTGCAAGATCAACAGCAGAGTGAGTCCCAGGAAACTTGCTTTGTTGTGGAGGAAGAGATAAGGAACAAATTAAACACATAAATAAAGTAATTTCTAATTGTGATGGCTTAGAATAAGAGCAAGTAACACTAGGCAGATGTCAGGAAAGGCATATTCAAAGAGGTAATGGCCCAAATGAAGAAGCAGGGTTACATCACAAAAGTTAAGTTCAACTGAAAATTCACATGACAGAGACGTCTCTTATAATGATTTCATTTCTGCAGTGTTATTATAATACGTAGATTAAACAACTTTACTCAACTTATCATCTGCTAAGAATTTAGATTCCTTCAGTAAGCACCTACTATGTGCATGCTGAGTGCTAAGGAGCGGGATCAGCAACCAGCACTGCTCCTGCTGAGAAACTGATAGTTTCATCACTAACAAACAGCACCACTCTCATCCAAAAACAACACATCAAGAAAAGATCTCCTGGGTAAACTGGGGGCCAGAGTGAAATGGAGGAATGGGAATAAGAGTGCCTGGTTTGGGAGGGCTGGGTGAGGGAAGGAAGGAGGGGAAAGGATTGAAAGAGACCAGGTTAGGGGAAAAACTGGTGCTGGGGGAAGCTCCCAGGAATCCACAATGATGACCCCAGCTAAGACTCCTAGCAATAGTGGAGAGAGTGCCTGAGAGTCAGTGCAGGCACTATCTACTGTAATCACATTGGCGACTACCCTAGTTGTCATCAGTGAGCCTTCATCCAGTAACTGATGGAAGCAGATGCAGGGATTCAGAGATAACCACTGGTGAGCTCAGGGAGTTCTGTTGGAGAGAAGGAGGAGGGATTGGATGAGCCGGGGGGTCAAGGCCATGGTGGGGAACCTGAAACAGCTGACCTGAGCTCGCGAGAGTCCATGGGCTCTCGATTTGGAGCCTGCATGGGACCAACCTAAGCCCTCTGCATGTTTGCGACAGTTGTGTAGCTTGGTCTGACTGTAAGACTCCTAGCAGTAAGATCAGGATCTGTCCCTGGCTCTTAGCTGACTTTTGGGAACTTGATGCAGGCAGAAGAGCTTGTCCTGCCTCAATTGCTGGGCCATGTTTGTTGACTCCCATGGCAGGCCTGTCCCTTTCTTAATGGAGAAGACAGAGGAAGAGGGAATGAGGTGAAAGGTAGATAGGAGGCGGGAGTGGGGTCAGGGGACTGTATGACAGGAGGGAGAGGAAACTGTGGTCGGCATGTAAAATAACCCGAACTGGTCATCAAAAAAACAAATAATCCAATAAAAAAGGGGTACAGACATAAACAGAGAACTCTCAACAGAAGATTGTAAAATGGCTGAAAGATACTTAAGGAAAAGTTCAACATCCTTAGTCATCAGAGAAATGCAAATCAAAACAACTCTGAGATTCCATCTTATACCTGTCGAATGGCCAAGAGTACTAGATAGTGGGGAAAAATAATGACATCATCAAATGTACAGGCAAAAGGATGGATCTAGAAAACATCATATTGAGTGAGGTAACCCAGATCCAGAAAGACAAATATAATATGTACTAATTCATAAGTGGCTCTTAGACATAAAGCAAAGAAAAACTAGCCTATAATTCACAATCCCAGAGAACCTAAACAACAAAGAGGACCCTAAAAGAGACATGCTAGGATCTAATCTACATGGGAAGTAGAAAGAGATAAGATATTCTGAGTAAATTGGGAGCATGGAGACCATGGGAGCAGGTAAAAGGGAAAGGGAGAGGAAGGGAGGGGACTGGAGAAAAAATATATAGCTCAATAAAAACAATAAAAAATAAATAAAAATTCTTCTTAAAAACTAAAAAAAACCATATCAATAAAAAACAATTTGGTAAATTTTAATTATATTTAGTAGGTTAGAACATTATGGTTTACAGATTTTATGTAGTTTTTAAAATATATATATTAAAATTTATTTTAGTTTTAAAATCATGTGCATGTGTGTGAGCACAGCAGTGCAGGTACCTACAGGAGTCAGAGGACTCTGGAGCTGGAGGTACAGGCAGCTGTGAACTGTGAGTGTAGGTACTGGAAACCCAGCTCAGGTGCCCTGGAAAAGCGGTGTGTGCTCTTGACCGTTAAGTGATCTTTTCACCCTCTGATAAACATATTTTAAGGCATGCACAGATTTTAAATGGTACACATTTCCTAAATGAACAAGCAATACAGGAACGGTTGTGGTTTAAAACTGTAGTCATAACTAAGCCACACGGCAGCAGTCTCCTGTTCGCTCAGTGAGGATGCTGTGAACTATGCATGAGAACCTAAGGCCTAAATTACTAAAACCAAGTTATTTATATAAATTAATCCACCTCAATAAAAATTTCAGTATTCTAATGATGATGAAAATGTAAATATCTCTAGCAATGCGGTTTTAACTGGAATTTGGTCCAGAAAGAACTGGAATGAAAGTGCCTGGTTTGTAAACTCCTGGATTACGCAGCCTTCAGAGGCCTCATTCCATGCAGATGAATATCCAGAGATTCCGTGGGTATTTGCTAACTTAAAATAACCCAGAATCATCAATTTAGATGCAATACAACTCTGGAGGGAACTTCCTAGTAGCCTTCAAAGTACCAGTGTAAATTAAAGAACACACACTACCCCTAAATAAGAAATCAGGGACTTCTAGAGAATTCCACCAGAGAACGTAAGGCCCTGAGAGAAGTCAGTGGATAAAAACTGTTAAAGCTAATTACTGAAGAGCCTAATTTACACCAGAGCAAGTGGAAGGGCAGGGAAGGGCACATTTGCCCACTGTCAGGTTAAAGTTCCTTGACTTTTCTGGTTTCTCCCTAAACAAAATGATCTTCAGAGAGAAAATGTAGGCTGAATAATCACAAGAGACAACGGAAGCAAACATCCACGGAAGGGAGAACTGATGTACCCCAGCTGTGCTTACATCTCCTTGCTCTTTCAATAGTCCTTCCTTAGAGTGTATGGAAGCTTTGCTTCTTCTGTTCATCGCTCTGCTTGGATATCCTTAAGGAAATCATGAAGAATTTCGGTCTTTATTTCAAAGTTTTGGAAGTGTACGGGAAGGCAAATGTGCCTGATATTCAAAAGCATATTAGAGAACTCGCTCCAAGAGAGGGTCTGGCTTGCGCCCTCCAAATGTCGAAGCCTAGACGCCAAGAATTTTCAATCATGAACCCTTCTGGACCAAAATCCAATTAAAACACCATTGCCAGAGATGTTCCCATTTTCATCCTCATTAGGATAATGAAAATTTTATTAAGGCAATTTAATTAAAATAAATAATTTAGTTTTAATAATTTTTATTTTGGGGTCTCATGCATATTTCACAGTCATCCTGTTTAAGTGTTTGGGGCTTAGGACACAGCTCGGTGAAGCTTACTGAAGAAGAATGCATACCCAGGTTCAAATCCACACCGCCACACAGAAGGCCACGTGTTCATGCACAGCAATGATCCAACACTGAGAAAGGAGACCAGAGGATCGCAAGGGTTCACAACTCAGTCATGCAGTCGGTGAGTTCCTGTGTCAAATGATAGACTTGATCTTTAAAAAAAATGTGCAGAATTACAAAGGAAGAAACCTGACATCAACCTCTGGCCTCCATGGCCCATGTACAGGCACATACCCTCACATGTGCATGCGAGAATGTTGATGCAAATGAAGCTGGCACTATAAACTAAAGACCGATCCCGGGTTAATATTTAATTATTAATATGTCTATTAATAAACCATGGGAATGCAGCAAACATGGCATACCATGGGGTACTTAACAGAATTATCGTCTAGAGGTTTCCTACTATAACACTGACTATATCGTATCTTTAGAAGTTAAATACAATAATAGGTAGAGTCGATAGATAATCTCAAATCTACCATTCACAGAAAGCAGAGAGAATCAAAAGCTGAAGAAACATCCGGAAAGGGTTCGTTCGGAACTCAGGCACTTTCATGTTGGAAATTTGGACTCCTAACTTCTAGATTACGACACTGGAAAGGTTACCTCGCACATCTTGGCTCCAGTTCCTCAACGTAAAATGGTAATAATGATGATACTAATCAAGGGAAGTTCGAGGCTCCAAGGATGCAGTGCACTTAGGGTGCTGACTGTTGGGCCTAGGGTGGCAGAGCCCTCTGTGACGAGAGCTGTTGATGCTCTTAGCATTCGCTAATTAAACTTGGTGGGTCTGGAAGTGGCAAGCCCACACGGTGCTCAAGGAGAGGCGGGCTAGTATAACGGCACGATAAATTTTAAACTGTTAAGAGAAATTATCACACGAGAAAGCCCTAATCTCACATGTTAATATAATGCTCCATTAAAATGTTATTAATAATAATTAATGTTAATTTTATTTCAGGGTGAGCTCTGCCAATGTAGTCAGAGAGCAGCGAGATCATACATAATAAATGTCTAAAACATTGCAAAAACATGTGTTAATGAACATAAAATGGCTTGCTGAAAGTAATGGAAGACAGTAACTAATATGTGAATACTTTAAATGTGTTTTTACGTTTTAGTAGCCAGCTATCTAGGATTATAAAAAATACATACTTCCTTATATGTCTGGGTGGTGTCTACTGCTCATTGAGATTCTTGTGAAAATAGTTTTCTCTGACCTTAATTTGGAAGTACACTACACAATTTGGGATACAAATTGTCTTTGCCCAGTGACTTAGTCTGATATCATAATATTAGCTATTTCCATTGGGTTATTTGTATATTATTTACAAATTAATATAAACATAGATGACTTCCTTACAAAAGGGTAGCTCATTGGACTTCTAATGAATATAAATGTATATGGGCTATAGACACCACAGTATAGTAAAGGATGAATTAGACATGGAGCCAGGCCACAGGGAGGTAGAAACCTGCAGACATGATTCCAATAGCTGCTGGACGATTTTACGTGAGGAGAGGTGCAGTTGATATGCCCTGAGGAGGAAGAAAAAACACCACTGTTAGTGGGCTCGTGGTGAGAACGGCTGAACTCCAGGAAGTATAGAGAATAACTGCAGAGAAGAGAAGAAAAGGCCGTAAAACCTGGCGGAATCAGCCAGTAAAACGGGATCTCACAGATTATAACTGATCTCAGGTAGAGCAGATGTGGAGGAGACCTGACGGCGGAAATGAAACGGCAGGGAAGAGTGAATGTGGATGAAAACCGCAAAGCCTGCGGTTGGATCGATCCTAGATCAAATGCTTCTCCCTATTGGACGTGGCTCTGAGAACAGCTGGTGCTGAAACCCGATAGAAGGATGTGCGTGGTAAAGGAGAGACAGCAAGTGTGGGATGCGAGAGACACGGGATGCGTGGCTGAGAAGAAGGAGGCGGAACCTAGCAGGGGAGCTATGTATGCTGCCCCAAGGACCTGCGTCACTGCTGAAAGGAAACGGGAATGAAGCAAAACAAAACGCCAAAGGATTCTGTGCCTCATATTGAGCTGAGACTGAATATTATTTTCTAGGTCAATGCTTTGCTTTTTTTTTCATTTTGGCTTAAGTGCAATCTATGTTTAGGTAATATACATGATATTTTTCTTTAAAACAAACAAAAGACAATGTCCTCAGTCCAAGCAAATAAAACAAAAGCTTATAATGACTTCAGTGCCATTTGTCTTCCATCCTGTTTTGTGTGGGTGACAGGCAGCAGCCAGTGGCAGGTTACATATCCAAAACAACTGCCCATTGTGCTACTTACTGTTTTCCTACCTGGGGCTGCACCATCCTCAGAGTAGTCCAGGGGAGCTACTGTGCCATCTTGATTCATGTTCTCACCAACCAGTAAGAACTCTGTAGCTACCTAAGCTCAGCAAGGTGTGCTCGATTTGCTTTGCAGCCCTTAAGAAAAGGATTTAGCCTTCCTGGCTTCTGCTGCTCTAAGTTTGCCTGTAAGTGCTTTCAGTAATGTTTGATGTACGAAGTCTCTTCCGTGGGACTCCTCTCTCACAAGTGATGCTTCATGAAAACATCCACACCAGTCCGTGCTGTAGCTTAGGTACCTAACTGTTTGGGCCTGCAGTAGAAGAATTATTCGGCATGTCGGACTCTAGCGGCTCCACGGCCTCTCTCTGACTCTGCCTCCTTTCTCCCAGCATTCCATTTAGTCCTCCCCCCTCCCTGCCTAGCTCTGTTCCCCTACAGCTCTGCCATAGGCCCAAAGCAGTTCCTTTTTAACCAATGAAAGCAACACATAGACAGAAGGACCTCCTACACCAACCAATGAACAAATCATCCCTGTTACCCTGTGACGTACTAGTCTGCAGCTGCCCTGGGTGTTGGAGATGCTGGATAACAGCTCCTCATGTCTGATGAAGTCCAGCTAGACAACAATGGAGGGAGCTGGGGGAGGGTCTCGCTTGGAACATCCATGTCAGTCAGTTTAAATAGAGCTGTGATGGGGGTCGGGTGGGCAGGAACATGAGAGAGGAGCTACATCAGTGATTTCTAATGTGAAATTTATGCTTCTTAAAGTATTCAAACTACTTTTTGTTCATTTACTGGATTATACTACAGTTCATGCATCCATCATGATACATGTGAAAATTTTACAAAACTGGAAAAAATCTTATAATACTCTGTAATAAGATTGGAATCAACAATAAAATTTTTACCACCAAAGATCCATGTGTTATTTTGTGTTGAGAGCACAAAGGTCCTTGTACCCACAGGTCACTAGGGAAACCAGAAATTTTAATCACTCACAGCGTCACCTCAGTGGAGGAAATGAATACCTGTTTCCGCTCAGAAAGCTGGAGTGAGTGTTGTTAATGGCCTCACCCAGATCCCCAGACTCTTCCTCCGGAGACCTTTTTGCTAACTCTCAGTCAATAGAATCTATCCATAGGGGAGATGTCACCTGTCCCTTACAGGCTGCTCAACTATATGCTATCTGTGTCCTAGACCACACCAGATCCTAGGCCCTTAAGCTACAGAACCCATCTTCATGGTCACATGTACTTTGAGTCTTGAAGTGATGAGCCTCACTGTGCACTGGACATTGTGTTACACCAGAAAGCACCCTCCCCCGAAATTGTACTGTGTTTAAATATACTTACAATAAACTGACTGGTGTCAGACTCTCAAGTTTGGACCAGCACCTACTAAGTCAGGCTAAACTGAGTTTTCCCTTTTGCCTCTTCACAGAGAAGTTTCCCTGCCAGCTGTGATGCTTGCAGGGAACCCACCACTTCGTTAGAGTTTAAAAGGGTAGGAAGCCTAAGGTGAGGCTGCGAGCCGATCATTTACAACAGGAGAAGATTCCGCATCGACACTGGGTTGCTCCCTGTTGAAGCCCTGCCTTTGACTGGACCACAGGACAAATAATAACTGGGTTTTCATGTGCGCGGTGCAGAGGCCTTTTCTCAGCCTTCTCCTCTTCCTTTCACTTAACGCTGACAGGAACAAAGAACCTCTGCTTCTGTCCATTTTCCCACAGAACTGATTCTGATTGTCTGAAATAAAATTTCACCCTTTATAACTTCCTGAGTCTTATTTCCATTCTGACATGTCCTCACACTTTTGCATCCTATTCAATATAACCGGTGCAAATTTCCAACAAATATCTGTGGAATCCACACATGCTAGGAACTAGTTTCAGCACTTCATGTACTTAATTGATTAGGCAGAAAAAATGATATAGTACAAAAATAGAAGTCTGGGAATAGCCCACAGTGGCGCTATCTTGTTTGTATAAATAAGTCTTCATGTCTTATCTCTTCCTCTCTCCGTCCAGCCATATCACTTCCTGTCTGTCTGTACAGACCTCCAGACCTCTATGGCTAGCCAGTGGCTAGCTCTGCCCTCTGATCATCAGGCAAGCTTTATTTGTGCAAACAAGGTATCACCACGGCCCATACACTCTCCAGTGGGGAAACCGGGAAATAGTATGCTTAATAACTAAAGTATACATAATGTTCAAAAGTGATATTGTTAAGGGGTGAAGAAATGGCTGTGACGTGAGATTTGAGGGTTTCGGGGGAGAATGAGCCATCGGGTTAAAACATAACTGAGCAGTTGGTGTGCAGCTGGTTGAGAAGGTGCTATCTGAACAAATGTTAGAAACCTGAGACCACAGAGCAGGAGCAGGCAGCCCAAAGGCTCTGTGGGAGAGGGACTCAGCTTTCACTCGCTGCTGCTGCATTCCTAGCCATGAGAAAGCGCCTTCTTCCTCACAGAAACCCAGTGTTTACGGAGTTAATGAATAAGAAGTACAGCAACATCATGAGCCAGTTTCTACCTACATTTATACATCTTTTGGTTTAAAACAAAATAACAACAGCAACAACAACCCCTCCCCCCCTGGATATTCCTGTAGTCACAGGCAGAGGACAAGGGACAAATAAATTGCGGGTTTTGTATTCCTATGAATACTTCCTATAGGATGGAAGGACGCACAACCAAATAAAAGTTATCAAATAATATCACAGCTTATATCTGGATAATAGGGTCTGCCTTATTTTTTTCTTTTCATATTTTTTAAAATAAAGAACATATTATTATATACTAAAGCAAGAAAGATAAATATACATATATTCATGACCTAAACTTGTGATATTCACTGAATTTATCTAAACTTCTGAGATGGGGACAGGGTGGTCAGCGTACATTAAAGACTCGCCTTGGGATCTTATTATGATTTTTGCTTCGGTGGACAGACTCTAATTGTGGCACCTCCATGAGCCACAATTTAATGAACCTGAAGCCTCATTTCTAGGACCAAAGACAAGGAACCCGAAGCTCGATAACGCTGTTTTGTTTCATTAAATGCTCTTAACTGTTGGCGTGGAAAGACTGTGACTTGTCTGTGACAGATGATGAAAGGTAGCAGACACCATTAGTGTCCATCACACGACTTCTGACACCTACTGGCGAGAGGGCCTCTGCTCGCCCGTGATCACAAGTGAAATCTTTCCACAGATTGATGTGAGATTGCTTCTTAACTCAGCATTCAGATTGAGCCATGCAGTCAGGGTGGTTCCTGTTCCAACCTTAAACACCTTCTCTGGCTGTCAATCATCTCGGCTCCACATTTCAGGACGTTTCAAGGAACAGCAGTGTTCACAAAAGAAGCACGTTCCATAGAATGCTTTATTAGAATTTCAAAAAGTACCATCTTTCACGCTGCTCATTAGGAGGGCCAGCCCCATGCCAGGAAATTTATGATTATTAAAACATATAATTTGCATTTAAATTAAATGAATTAATAAATGCTAGAGATTAAAATAATTTATCATATTTTCTTATTGTTTGCTCCCTTAATTTTCATATGAACTACAATAAGGAAAAATTATTTTTATTAGTATTTTATTAACTGAAAAAGCACTGAGAAAATATCAATTGGAGAAATTAGTTTTCATTATTTCTTGTTTTGTCAGGAGAATATGAACTTCTGTGCATTACTTTACTTAAAGATTCTTGTAAAGGATTTGGAAAGAAATTGGATTATATTGTGCTTGTTTTGTAAAATATTTTTCAGTATTTATCTATTTAAGAAACTTTTAAAAGGGCACGCAATATAAGTGAGCCAAATATGCTGATATAATTTCTTAATAGTTCTCTAAAGCAGTAATAGTCTTCATTAGTGTTTTACTGAAAATGTTACATGCATGATAGTATGCCAACTAATACCATGAAAATCAGTACTACAAGACCTTTTCTCAAAGTCCTGAGTACAGCAACTCAAACCTATGAAAAACTTAAAAACTCAAAACATGACAAACCTATGGGGAAAATTCCAAGGTAATTTTATTGTATATAGTTATTCTTGGAAATGATAAATGAAAACCTCTGCTTCTAATGAAATTCTGGGACTGAGGATAATAGTGCCCTTTTGAACTGAATCTCGTCTCAAATTACACTCCTGCCTCACACTGATACTATAAACTAGACTAAACTAGGTGATGTCATCCCAGCATCTGGCAACCAAAAGCAGAAGGGTCACGAGTTCCAAGCCAGCCTGAACTACATAGCAAAACCCTGTTCCCAAGCTACAAAAAGGTACAAGTGAAATTAGAAATGATTCAACAGTAGCTTTACTGAGTAAAGGAAAGTGCCACAGATATCAGCTTATTATTAACTGGTATGTAATGCCACATTGCATCCAAACTCCTGACAGGACTGTAAGCCAGTAGGTGCACAGGGAAGTTCAGGAAGTACAAGGGAATGATGGAGTAAATGCTCAAGCTACAGACTCTAGTGGTAAACAGGAAACATGGCTCTGATATTTTTTAACACTGGCTACTGGGAAGAAGGCAGAAATGAGAAGAATTTAAGTCAGTAGCTTTGAAAACAATTAACCAACAACCCTTTTCAAAGGTAACAGAATAAGAACACTGGGAATACTTTAGATGTCTTGTCTACAAAAACAATTAGAAAAAGGTCTAAAAGAGTCTCAAACATAATCACTGTATTAATTTAAAATGTCTCAAAATGCATTTGAAGATGAGCTACAGATACAAATATATGATAAGAAGGTAGGGAAGTAGATAGATGGATGTTGGCACAAACCAGAATAAAGTTGTAAGCAAAAGAACGTAAGTAGAATAAAAGGCATAACAGAGTAAGAAAAATTATGTAACTACAGAAACTGAAGCAAACAGATGGCTAAGTCCATCTTAGAAGGAAGTTAAAATATAACCAAGGTTTAATGAATTCAGTGAAAATTCAATGAGAGAACTTTGAAGAAAAGAATCAAGTGAGATAAATGTGAGATAAAATATCACATTCTTTTGTCTTTGTGCTGCGGTGGTAAGATGTCCAAAAGAGGTAGAGGAGGCGAGGCTTTGTTTGGTTTATAGATCCTGACCACAGCCTGCTATGGAGGGATGCCTGATAGAAGCCAGGGCAGAAACTCAAAATATCTTACTAGATAGTAAATCATCAACAAACGGAGAAACATTATTTGGCAAGAATGGACAAAGACTCCTAACGAACAACATGAAGACCTGAAACTAGCCATTTTTCAAATGCAAGCCATTTTCAAATCGAAAGTGGCTTTAACTCATTTGTTTCAGGAAAAATTTCACGTTACCACAAATGACAAATCTCAAGACTGTTCTAGATGAAGGACTCACCCAGTACAATGTAATTAAACAAGGTCAGTTTCTGAATATTTTGGAGAAAATATGCTCAAATTGTAATAGGGAAGAGATAGAGATATGGAAAAATAGATGATAGATAATAGGTAAATGATAGATAGACCATGCTTACATTCAATAAAACTTTTTCATGCTGGTGTAATAGAGTGACTTAGCAATGTTACAAAGAAGGATGAGTCCATCTTACACCTGCAAAAATAGCTAAGACAATAACACAGATGGCAGTTGATGTGGGCTAGGGTGTGACACAAGGGGAACACTCCTCCATAGCTTGTGGGAGTACAAACTTGTATAGTCACTACGGAAATCAATATGGCAGATCCTCAGAAAACTGGGAATCCATTTACCTCACGGTCCAACTACACCACTCTTGGGCTTTTACCCAAAAGATGCTCCATCCTACCCCTAGGACACTTGTTCAGCTTCGTTTACAGCAGCTGTATGCATAACAGTCAGAAACTGGAAACAACCTAGGTATGCCATAACAAAAAATGGGTAAAGGAAATGTGGTACACTTACACAATGGAGTATTACTCAGCAGTTAGAAACAATGGCATCATGAAATTTGCAGGCAAACGGATGGAACTAGAAAAAAATCATCCTGAGAGAAGTAACCCAGACCAAGAAAATTAAACATGATAAGCACTCACTTATTAGTGGATATTTTCTGTTAAGTAAATGGTAATCATGCTACAATCCACAGACCCAGAGGGGTTAGGTCTAGGGGGAAATCCGTGTATCTCCCTAGAAAGGGGAAACAGAATAGATTTCATAGGAGGACTGGGGGTGCGTGGGGATGGAAACAGGAGGAATCGGGTAGGGAAGGGACAGATGGAGAGAGGCCGGGAAGAGATGACTGGATTTGGAAGCCAATGTGGAAAGCCAGTGTAGTGGAAACTCCCTGGGACCCATGAGAGTGACTCTCGTAGGGACTCCTAGTGATAGAGGATATGAACAGGCTATCTTCTGTAACTAGACTAGACTCCCAATGGCAGCCACAAAACCTATGACCCACAACCTGTTCTACCTGAAAGATGTTCTGGGGCAATGGTGGCTAGGAGCTTGGAGAGGCCAATCAATGAATGACTGCTGTAAGCCAGAGGGAACCCACGCCTGGCATTCCCTGGGTGGCAAGGATCCAGAAGCTAGTTGGCATAGAGGACTAGGGTAGAACCAAGCAGGATTGGGAAAAAAAGTTATTGAAATAGTTCCCAATGATATTCTGCTACACTCAGACTAGTGCCTAAACCAATCGTCATCAGAGAGGCTTCCTCTAGCAGCTGAAATCCACAACCAAACATTAGGCAGAGCTCGGGGAACCCTACTGAAGAGGGGGAAGTAGGATTACATGGGGAAGAAGAATTGCAGGAGCCAGAGGGGCGAAGGACATGAGGAGAACGTTGCCCACAAAATCAACTAAGCAAGGCTCATAGGGCCAGAATGGGTCTGTGCTGGGTTCTCTGCAAACATGTTGTGGGTGTTTAGCTTGTTGATTTTGTTGGACTCCTAACAGGGGGAGTGTTTCTGATTCTTTCATGTGCTTGTGGGCTTTTTCCTTCCTTCTGGTTGCCTCGACCAGCCTTGATATGAAGGCTTATGTCCTGTCTTACTGCATCTTGTTATGCCAAGTTCAGCTGATATCCCTGGGTGGGAGTTGCTCTTTCCTTATGGGAAATGGAGGAGAAGTGGATCTCGGGGAGAGGGGGTAGAAAGGGGCTCTGGGAGGAGGGGAAGGAGAGGAGGCTGCAGTAGGGATGTATTGTATGAGAGAAGAATAAAGAAAAAGAAAAGGAGAAATAAGGATGAACAAAATCATTATTTCTGCTTCACATCATCTGGATAATCTTAACGCCCTTTAATAAACAGAACTGCATACTTGCACATCTTTACAGAATCAACACTAAAACTAAATAAAACCATAAAGATGTTTTGTAACATACAATATAAATATCTATGATTTTATTTATCTAATTACTTCTTTCAAAACAGTTCAGGCAACAATCCAGAACGTTTCATGGTGGTGATTGATAGACTTGTAACAGACTAACGTAAGAAAACACGGCTACCTCAGGTTGTAATAACTGTTACAGAAAACAAACAAACAAACAAACAGAAATGGAAGGTGGCCAAGAAGCCCAAATATAAATGGGATTTGAATTTTAGCTGGGCCAGGCTTCATGAGATAACACTTGTGAGGAGACTTGCAGGCTCTGCCACAAACAAGTCAGTTAAAGCCTGTGCTGCCAAGTACTGAAGGGTCTTGAGCTGATAAGGAAAATTAAATAGCACAAAAGTTGGAAGTAAACAAAGCTACCATTTATTTGAATACAATGCCATGTGTCTAAATAAAAATCCAGAGTTTTTACAGTACTTATTAGAATATTAGAATGCATTGTTTATTACTATCATGTCAATAGGATTAATATGCAACCGTTCTTTGTATTTATCCATAGTAATAAAAGCTACATTTTAAAAATGTTTACATGAAAATGAGATGGGAACTTGGTGGGAAGACAGCAAGTTAGTTGGGCAGTTGTGTGGGATGGGGATAAAGGAGGGCATGCGGTTGAATGTGACTGGAATGCATTAGACATGTGTGAAAACACTAATGAATAATTTCATTTAATATGGGCAGGATACTATAAATACTGAAATGCATCTAAGAATATCTCTAACAAAAGCTCTTAAAAATTTAAGCAGAACTTACGTAACTGCTAAAATGAATGAACAAAATAAATGAAAATAGCATGCTCTGCGGACAGGGTTTGCCTGCGTTAAAGCAGAGACTTTCTCATATGGATTTAACAGAATCACACTTAAAATGGTTAGATTTTATCAGAGAAAGAGAACAACCATTTCTAATTCGAACACTCATTGAAAAGACCACAGGTCACACAGTCACTTCTGCAGACATTTGCAGAGAAATTCTCTGCTCTCAAGGTGACTGCACGGTCATGGCTCAGGGATGGAGCACAGGACTGAGATGCCCACTGAGCAGACCGCAGTCCTGATTGAGTGTTACTCAGGCTGTCCCAGAGGTATCACAGGACACCGGGGAAGAAGGGAGCTGCATGCTGGAACAGCACTGGGACATACGCACAAGGCTGACCGTGGGTGCTGGGGAGAAAATCAGAGCACGGCAAGGAAGGACTTCTCGGGATATGTGAGGGGTCAGGGCAAACATCACTGAAAACATAAGGAAGGATTTCAACCAATTGGATGGGGCACCTAAAACTGCACCAGGTTTTTCTTGCATGGTTCTGGAGGAAGACTTGCTCTGATCTTAATATTTGCATTTAATCACATTCAACTGTTTTTAATCAGCAGACACCTCAAAGAAAGTGAGACTGTAACACATAAATCCTAAGAATATACTTTAAACATACAAGCACACACATGGATGATAAAAATTTACGTTAACAAATCACAAAAATTCTATTTTTAGAAATATCAACATGTTTAAATGATTTATTTCTCTTCATTTTAAATTATATTTGTTTGTGGATATGTGCACATGCGTGCAGGTGCCCACACAAGTCAGACCCTCTGGATCTGAAAATGCAGGCAATTGTGAGCCTTTTGATGTGGGTGCTGGAAACTGAACTCCAGTCCAATGGAAGAGCAGTACAAGCTCTTATCTACTGAACTGTCTCCCCAGCCCCCAAAACTTTAAGTGGACAAAACATGAACAGATAAAATGTAAATGAGTAGAGAAACATATTAAAAGTTGTTTAACTTCAAGACCAATCAGTAAAGTAAAAATTTCCAAATGGCAAAAACTAAAATAGGAAATACTAAATATTGGCATAATGGTCATTCAGTATATGAGTGAGTTTAATTTTAAAATAATTCTTTCCATATCATGTAGGTATATATGCACTTTATGAATTTTTAAAATATAACAATTTGAGGTTAAATAAAAAGTTACATTAGACATAATCAGTACATTAGTAATAAAGAGCTCACACAGGAAGCTCCAAAAGGCTCTCTAAGAATCAAGCTTGTTTTTAAGACTCATCGCTTGACTTCTCTGCTAGTTCCCTGCCACATGGCTGCAACACAATACCTGACAAAAGCAAGGAATTGTCTGTCTAAACAGTCCTGGGTGTGTCCTGCAGTAGCCAGGAAGGTGCCACCCTGGCAGGGCAGGCTCTGACCCAGCACGTCAGGAGGAGGGGCCTGGTCACACTGTGCCCACAGCCAGGAAACAAACTGCTTACTCCTTTCTGTTCTGCCAAGGGCCAACCCTTTCAGTGCAGGTGCCGCTCACCACAGTTAACCCGAGCTGGGGTCCCCTTATAGACGGGCTTAGAAGTCCCTTCTGTTGGGGATTCTGAGTGCTACCAAGCTGACAGTCAAGACGCTCCACTAAAGCTAGAGGTGCAGGTCTTCACAGTGAACAATATTCTGCTAATGAGACCCAGGATATCAGAATTACAGCCATTTAAAGAAAACTTTAGGGGTCTCAAATTTGTCTTGAGAGTCTAAAATTTCTTGACGAAATCATTAGCTTATTTAATTTGCAAAATGAGTATTTTAAACTCCCTATTCCCCCATCTGAGACTAAAATGAAAACAAAATACAATTATGATATCCTGAGAATTTGGACAGGCATGTTCTATACACGACACCCTCAGTGTCCCACCACCCATATATGTCATCTTTAGTACAGGATTCAAGTTCAAATAATACAAAATTAAGCATGTTCATACTCAAACAAAATGCCTCTCATGAAAGAAAGGAACTGAAAAGGGTCATCCCATGCTTTCCAATATCCACTTATGAGTCATTAGGATTGAAACTGTTACACCTTTTCGTGCTTTGGTTCTGAAGAGAAGACAGGAAACTGTGCTAACCTAGGCCATCTTTACACGCAGAGCAGACATCTGCGCGAAGATTCACCAGCCACTCTAATTCCTCCGGATCAGAGCTGCCACGACTGAGGGTCTGTCCTTGGGAATGGGGGTGGTGCTTAGGAACAGACATTTATTGTATATCTGAAAGGTTAGGAGCAGAGCTGAGCACCCAAGAGCAGGTTAGCAAAACAAAACTGCAGGTTATTTTTTCCCTTAGAACGTTGGATTTGATTAAGAAAGACCAGAAGGCACAAGACAGATAATGCGTGTGAAATATATCACATGAAAGTTTTCGTTATGAGTCTACTTGCTTGGCTTTGGGTGAGGGAACTCCAGAAACCCTGGGAACTGATCAGTCTTAACAGATACATATATAGGAATTTCCTAAAGTAAACTAGAGAAGGTCATGTTAGGCAGCGAAAACAAAGACTAGTGATCACAATGGGACATTAGCAGCCTTCCAGGCATTCAGCACCATTCACATGGTGAATTCTAGATTCCTGATGGAATGGGCTGGGCACCGAAATACATTTGTGGCCTTTTGTTGATTTTTTTCCCAACAAATCTCTTATCATCTTACCCTTTTATTCATTTTTTCCATTACCTGTTTGATCAAAGTATTGGCTTCTGTCAATATTACTTGTCATGAGATGAGTGTATGGCTTTTCACTTTTTAAGACTGCTTTTCTTATAAGAACAAAGCACAGTGAGTGAAATATAAAAAATGAATAATAAACTGTTTGTGTATAAACAATAGATGACTTTGTGAAAAGAGCAAAGCTGTTTCAGACCTATGCTTATCCTGAGGATTGTGAAGGCTGACATGACAGATTTAATACCTAATAGGTAGTAATAACTGTTAAGTGACCAAGAAGGAAAGATAATGAAAAAATGGAAACATGTCTAGTCAGCGTTTGGACTCTTAAGTAGCTCAATGAAACATTTCCCTCTTAGCTATCTCTAAAGAGAAGAAGGATTCAGCTTGCTACAGTGATGATAATCAATCTTAACTTGTACACAAAGATAAATATCCCTTACTTCTTGCTAAATGCCCTTTTTATGCATTTAAATACAGATAGACAGATAGACATATATTTAAGCAAAATAAAATTGTGTGCCATGTAATTTTACAAGCAACTTTCCATTCTCTGATCATTAAGCTAAATGCTTATCATGTAAAGACAATACCACCCTTACTTTATGGGCTGATATGGGTCATTTGTGCCCCTGTGCTAGGTAGGCACTATCATTGCTTTAAGTACTTTGAGTATTATGAACAGCACTGTGGCTAAAATGCTCTGATTGTTTTTGCATAACACTGGTGTCATCATCATGTTGTAATGAATGCATCAAGTGTGTGTGGCATTTAAAGCTTGGAGGTACTCGGTAAAAGAGCCTTCCAGAAAACATGCTCAATTATCGCTCTCAAGTAGTGTGTAAAGACATTGCTTCTTCATATCCTTAAAGATCAAGGCTCCAGCATTAGACTGTGCTTAGTGTGTGGTTATCTATGATTTCTACCTCATATCAATGTCTAGAAATAAATTTCTACCAAAAGATTCTAAAAATGTCTATGAGTTCTCATAATTTATATGATTTCATTTTTTTCAGAGACTGTAAATTTTTGGAAATTAATCTAGTTGTAAGTCTTAGTATACAGACATATTTTAATTTGTAAAGGATACTCAATTTTAAAAACAGATTTATTGACTATTTTCCACTATTATTATGTATGTTTATTAAATAAATATCTATGTTTAGTACATAAAGTACATAAAGCATCTTTTGTCCTGCTGGTCTAGCTTTTCCCAACTATGACTATATATTATAATTTAACTATAATGTTTTGTTATACAATAATAGTTTATATACTAAATTCTCTATACTCAAATTAAAATAATATTTATGTTAGTACAACTGAATCATTACATCCAGAATGACTGGGTTTCTTTTGTATCTCTTGAAGAGTCTTTGTTTTTGTTGTTTTAGTAAAGACTCATTACAAATAGTTTATGTGCATCAAAGTACTATAATTTGAGCCCATATAGATATAGTGTCTCAATAATAATAATGACAATAATGATGATGGTAACAATAATAATGATAAGTTATTCCACTTTAAAAAAGGCCAAAAGGAATGACAGAAAACTGCATTTTGCGGTGCCTAAAGAGACAAGAGATACAGCTAAATTACTAACTGGAAGCTTTATTTCAGAAGGAATCACAGTGGTAGCATATGAGCCCATTGATAAATCATAGGTAACCAAGCAAGATAATATCATATATTCCTCACTATGTGTTATGCACACTCTTGGCTTAGATGTAATATCCAACTATCACATTTCATAAAAATATCAAAATAGAATAGTAAATGAATAACAATGACAAACTCTAACTCAGGGATAATGGATGTCACTAGAACCTGTAAGTCAATGGTAAAAAACCAAAAACAGAAAAATATAAAAACAACCGCACTAAAACTCACTCCTATATAAGAAATTTATAAAGTAATCAAGAGTACCATGGACCTCACTCAGGGTCCATTAAAAGAAGATAGCATGGAAACAATTAGGAACATTTGAGTATTGACTTGGTATTAGATGATAGTAAGAATAATATTGAATTACATCAGCTGCAGAAATGGTACCTTGGCAATATGCACTCAATTAAATAATCAACCAACCAAACAAACAAAAAGAAACATTTTTATAAGAAAGGTGCATACTGTATATTCATATGTGAGTGAAGGTCAAATAGAACAAGCAACACACAACCCAAAGGATGTTAGAGACCACGCAGACAGAGAAGGAAGGAAAGAGGGTTGAAGGTGGGCATTTGAAGATGGAGGATAGGGAACAAGATTCCCTTGAAGAACTCTCTGCGGATCACAAATGACTGGAATACTGCCATAGGTAGATGTCTAGTTCACTAACTTTCCCATGGTTTCCTTTCTTTCAGTCATAACAAGCATTATAGATACCTTTTTCTATCTCTAACGCCTTACTTAACTCTAAAAACAACTGCTGCAACTTCAGACTTAAAACGTGTGTGATATTTTTATAAATACAAGAAAATTAAGAAAAAAACAACTGAGTTTTGTGCTATTCTCAGAAACGCCCCTCCTCCTTCGGCAAGCGCTGCAGGCCCATGTTGTTAGCAGCAGAGGGACAGCTGTACGCGAAGGGGTTGACAAACCAGGATGAAATTAGATCTCGAAATCCACTTCTTTTAGCTGTACCATGAAACTTTAGCTCCGCGCAAACAATTTTATTTAATGAAGTTTAAAAAAAAAAAGTCATACTAAGATGGGTGCCCATGAAAATAGAACTTTACACATGCTATAGCCTTTGTGCTCACCATTCACTTGATTGGTCCAAATATTTATAGTTCATTGTTATGACTGCCAAAACTGGCAACCACGGGGATTGTTGTCTCAATTAGGACAGTAAACAGATTGTCTCTTTTTTTTAATGGAAAAATCTAAAATGTAATACTTCACAGTTTCGCATGTTTATTCATCCAAACGAGCTAAAAAATAATGGCGCGACATCTGTTCGAGAAACACTGGTACCTCAGATTTTGGCTGCCTCCCCACCAATTTGGTTGTTGTTTTAAAAAATGAAAAATAGGAGGGGGTACTGTCATCAAAAATCTTCTGGCATGTAAAGTAACTTATTTTATTGAAATAAGCATCCCGTATCTGTTGCTAAGGATACAGAAATTTTGTAACAAGGCATTACTATGCAGATTGGGGCTGCAGTTCAATTGTTTTAAGAGATTCTCTGATCCGCTAGGACGGTTCCATAGTGACACACTTCTTCACGTGACTCTCCAACTCTCCTTTGTACTTCTCTATGCAGTTCCAACTGAAGACCATGGTGAGGATGTTTCTGTAGGTGTGGATTCTTCCGCTACAATTCCGCGTTTACTGAATGTGTAGTGATCCTAAGTACGGTGCCAGGTACAACAACACATAGCTGACATCATTCTATCCAAGCTGCACTGGCGCAGCGCTAATAAGAGAAGGCAAGGCTCCTAGGGGAGAAGCAGGCAGCTCCCCTCAGAGAGGCGCAGGTAAGTCTAAAGAAGTGTCACTGCTGCTAAGAGAGAGGATAAAAAATCAGCTTTGGTCGTCTCTGCATCAGAAGTTTGTTACAGATGTAGTACATTAAAATATAAATGTGTTTAATCTCTAAGCATTTATTTATGAAGCTTATCTAATGTACAATTCACTCCAATGAAATATTATTGACTATGCACTTTTAGAGCCTAGAAGATCGAGTGCTTTAGTGTTCATGTAAACATTATAATAAAATTTTATTTTATTTTCGTTTGGAGTGAATATGTATGGTAAGTTGATGTGAAATGCTAAGAATGTTTTTAAATAAATAAGCTTCAGTTTCCTAAAAAAAACTGATGCTCCTAGTTTATATTGACTTTGTACCAATTGCTTGATTCTGCAACAATTAATTATACACATAATTAATATATAAATTATAATATACAAGTTATATATATAATTAATTCTTGTAATATATATATATATGTAATCTTCCAATATACCAGACAACCATAAATGCTAAATTCTGGATTGATTAATCTACTATATAAAACGATTATGCTGAGACATTTAAAATACACTAAAACAAATTTCTTACATTCACTTAAATTCCTGGGTAGATGATCACACACAGGAAAGACAGAAATTTTTTATATTTTTGTCATATTCTCAAGATCTCCCTGTCATGGCGGGGGTTAGAGTATGTCACCAGTCTTCACAAACTTCGTCATAAACCCTTGGTATATTGCACTCGCAAAAACAGACCACCCTATATTCACACTAAAAGTAGCTTTTCTCTTTTAGAAAGAAATATTAAATGATGTTATAGTTTTACAATATTTCTCCTCAAATAAATTTAATTTCATCTAAACTTACATGGGAAATCACAACCTTTGCACCTCATTCGCAGCTGTCCACAGGTTATGGGTTAAGCTCTCTGGCCCTGGCTGGAAATTTACACCACATCATACGTTAAGGGATCCCAAAGTTACAGACCATTATAATGTCTCCTATTTTGTTCTCCATCACCCTAAGCAGAGTAAGTTATTATGGGGAAATAGCCATGCCTAAACGTTGCACCTGATTCTAACCCCACATTTATAACAAATGCTACCTACTACTCACAAGTGTAGTCCTCTGAAACAGCAGGGAGCCAACATCTTTCTGTCCTGAAATATTCAAACTAGGCGTTCAGCCTGCTGTTTCTATTCATGAGATGGCTGTTGCCTGTTAATATGAGTTCATGAAATTTGTGTTTTATGAAAACAGTATTATATAAAAATATTATCATCTTGCTTTACCTGCTATTTACTGAAATCAAAGCTTTTAGTCTGGGATTTGTTTTCTGGGAATGTCATAAATCAACCAGCTACACCAATGGACACAGGACATGGAGAAATTCAGGTGGTGAAACTTGCTTATTATTACAGTACATTTCAACTTGTATTTATTATTATAGAAGCAACATTTTCTCTCCACAGCAAATCTCATGAACAGAACAGAATGGCGAAGCCCTTTCTCAGAACAGCCACTGGTCACGCACTTCCCGGAGGCTCACAGCTCTTCTGAGTCCTGCTAACTGTGCTACTCTAGAACCTGGATAGGTGGCTGATACACAATTATCACACATCCTCTCACTTCAATTACCACTGAAAAACAGAAGAAGCTACATTGGATGTGCCTGTGTTTAGCACCATATGGGAGGGAAATAACTAAATGAAATTGCTCACGTCGGTGTGAGGAGACTGGAAGAAAACAGTATTTCTTGACATGTGGCATGTCACTCAGGAAAGTAAAAGGCCCATCAAATACAAAATGCCAGCTTGGATATTCCCTTGCCTCTCACTTCGCGAACAGACATACCACATGGCGTAAAATGCTGCAACCTTTCCTAAAAATGCCACTTGGATGGGTCCTCTGTGGTGAGTATACAAGAACTCTTCTTCTGTTTCTTGAGTCTGTGGGTTCAGAAGGAAGAATCCAGCAAATAACACTGGCTAAATTTTGCCCTCAGATGTTTGGCATAAATAATCTGTGAGGATATTGGAGACTTAAGCTGTTTCACACTGATGAAATGAATTATGCTACTGAAAAAATTCCACAGAACAAATGCTACAGTGACACACTCAGCCTTTGCAAAAGTAACAAAGAATATCTGTTCTTTCAGAACCTATGCTCTCCAGCCAGACTTGCTCCTAGAGTATTGATCAGAGCTTCCTGCCTCTTGGCAAGTATGGAAATGATCTTAGAATTGTATTTATTTTTCAGAAAGTCAATGTACATTCTAAAACTCTGCACGCATTTCAAAATAGCCATTTTCTATACATCTTTATAGTAGATAGAAGCTAATATCAATTCTATGGATATACATATATATGTATAGACATTATGCATATATATATACACATATATCCACAAAACTTCCTAAGATTTATGTGTCCGTGTGTTTTTAACAATTTTATTAAACCTCTGATTGTCAATCAAATACTGAATTTTTTGAATGTTGTAGTTTTTATGCTACAACACAAATAATATTGACAAAATTTATAGAAAAGTACAGATGAAAGCAACAAGTGGCTTATATTTTTCTACCATTTATTTTTCTCTGCTGAGTATGAATTAGTTCTCAAGAGACAAAATGTAATTTAAAAAACAAGCCTTTGTAATGCTCAGATTTAAGAGACACCCCAACAAAATGATTTTGTGTAGGTACACTCCTGCTAATACTGCACTGTGAGAAACCCTGTGCAATTAGAAGCAGATTGCTGCACAGCTCCCTAACAAGAGGGGAAAACTGATACTGCAGGCAACCAGAGCAACATAATTAATATAGAATTCCAATTTTATATTAATGCAATAATAAGTTAATTAAAACTGAGATCAGCTGAACTTTCTGTTTCCACCAGTTCAGACGGCCCAGGAGGAAAGGAACTCTTCTTTAGGGGCATATGTGACTCTGTGAGCTGCTGTCATCCAGGTGCCATTTCCCACACAGCACATGTGCACTAACAGTTGGCAAGGAAGGGAAAGATTCCTGCGGATGCATGTGCAGATAGTCTCCCTAATGATATCAAATATGTCTGGAAAGAAAGCATGCTTCTTTGTAAAAACTGAGATGGCTATGTAAAATAAGATTAAAAAAAAAGAATAACATTCAGGGTTAAACCCTGAGCCCAACAGGCATGGGTACCCATGCATACACCCAGAATACATGTGTACACACACATGACTAATTAACCGTATTCACATAAACAAAAATAATAAAATGAAATAAAAATATCAAAAAAAATTCCCATTACTTTCTGCTCATTCTTAGGTTCTGAATATGATTTTGAGTATGTGTCTTCAAATAACAATGCAAACTTTTCCTTACAATATACATGGGATAAAACAGATTTAGTGATGTGTAAGTGGTTGAGTTATACATGTAAATTTGGAAGACATATGAAAACTGTGTTATCCAACTATATCATGAATAGGGTATCTGCCAAAGCAGAAAGAGTTACAAAGTACTGAGTAGCATATGTGTCTCAGGATTGCTGGGTAAAGTCTCCAGACACCTTATGCCATGAGGTACAAAGATGTTTCTGCCAACTGACAGGTACCAAGAAGAAAATATTCAAAATGTTTCAGTTTTGGAAATCGTCAAGAGTACTTCTCCCCAAGGATGCTCTTATCAGAATTATTTCCCTTCATTTACTGATTGCTGCTCAGCTAATCTTCATCTGGGTCCAGACCAGAGTCAATATCCGTGGATAGTCGGAGATAAAAGAACGTATAGAAAGCCAGGAGGAGGGCCAGGAGAGCTGCAAGCATGAGGCCGACTTCCTGGGAAAGAGAAAACAGTGAACTTGAGCTGACAAAGAGAGATTAACTTCACCAGATACAATAAAATTATCACTCCATGGTGTAGGATCAATACTGTCAACTCAAAAATTATTAATAAGTAATCTACTTTTCACAAGACAATACATATTGTAATAGCAAATTCATAAGTGGATGAGGCATTTCTATTAACATTTTTCTGGTGGCAAAATCTAAATATAATGTTTTAATATATTTTCTTAACTTTTCATCAAAATTTTTTAAGTATTATTTATTAGTGATAGGATTTATCAGAAGATATTTTACAAATTATCACTCATTTTCTATTGTGAAGAAATGCCCATGATTTTGATTCCAAGAAACAGATACTAAGAAAGCGCAATTGTTCACACTCATTTTATTGAGATTATAATAGAATTACAAACTATCTCCCTTTCCTTTCTGCTCCCAAACCTTTCCATGAACCCCTCCCTGCTCTCCTTCAAATTCATGGCCTCTTTTCCACTAACTGTTTCTTTTTCTGTTTTCTTTTCTCTGTTTCCTCCAATCCCCATCACTCCTTTTTTTTCTTTTTCTTTTTCTTTTTTCTTTGGAGAAAAGTTGACCTCTCACTTGTTGTATGGCTGGGTGAGACCTGTCTTCCAGCTCCTGCACTTCCTCCTTTAGTCTCCAGCTGGAGTGCAAGGATTGCAGGTTTGCCCCATCATGCTTGGCTACACATTCTACTTTTTAGAACTTTAAACTTTGTAACTTACACAGTGGGATACAAAGTGAACTCTGAGTGCATGAGGTATAAACTAGTATGGTTCATTTTACCCCTGAACAGGGATTGGATACTACCTTTGGTGTTTTGATGCTGATTATATCAATCATTTGTATTTAGTAATGGGCAAAATTTAACATATAATAAAACTACAGTTCCCTTCAAAAATATCAGTGTGCTTGTCTGTGTGCAAAGAAATTTTCTCAATGTTAACGAGTTATTTTACTGCACAGGAAAAGACAGAGGCCACTTCAGGACCCACAAGGCTCTTACACACCCTGCTTTCACTTGTGCATCTCTTACCTGGCACTGTTTCATGGGGAAGCGATTCATTTGCATCCATATGAATATATTTTACATTTAAGATGAATGCAAAATAAATAATTCAACATGTGCCACCTATTAAACTTTAAAAAATATTTAAATGAATTTGATATATAATCAACACGAAATTTCAGGTGAATGCTGAAACCACAAACACATTATGTACAGATTTTCTGTTTCTTGATTATATTTATTTAGATATCCAAACTATGAAAATAAATATTGATAGAGACTACAGCATGGAAAACTGTGTCAGTAATTTTTGTGGGACCTGATATTTAAAATCTAACATATCAACGTCAAGTGGAAGTGAAGTTTTCTTTGTTACAGCTGGGAGGCTCTGGCATCTCCGAAGGGCAGGGCAGCACCGCACAGGTCTCATTATTTCCTCCAGCCACAGCTGTGCTCCCAGCCCATCTGCTTAAGGGCTACCAGTTTAAGAGGACGTAGTGAACAAGAGGCACAACCACAAGCTCCATCTGCTCCGGGGAGTAGACAGCAGAGCCCATCCACAGCGGCCGTCACTTCCAGCAGCTCAACGGGAGAATGAAATCTGTAGTCTTGTTTCCAGGCTGTGTTTCTCATCTCACTAATAACCACTCTTAATCACTGCTTTCCCATTCACTATTGTTAAGACAAGAAGCCAGCCCGCGTTACATTTGTTCAGGATATTCAGAGATATTAAGAAGGATGTTAAGGGTAGAAAGTAGAGATTGTGCATAGAAAAACTGTACTTCAATGCTATCTGGTCAGTGTATGACTTGCAAATGGCTTTAAAAACACGGAGGGCAACGTCACAAACACTTTTCTTCAAAACACCTTTTGGTAGAGGCAAACACCATGGAGGGTGACTGTTCTAAAGATTCTGCCATGATCAAATCTCAAATGAAGCTTTCAGGGTACCAGAGGCTGTGACCATAACCTTAGACACCTGTAGGCATAAGACGCCTTCCTTTCCATGATTTGGCTGCTGTCCAGATTTAACCAGAAATAACAAAAAGAACAAACAACATTTCAAGCTGTTCCTCCCAAGGGTTGCTGGCAGGGTCTGCCTAACACTGCATAGCTGATTGATGTGTACAGGCTAACTGTTGTATCCTTATCCTTTGTGAGAACTGTTTTTCTAATAGACCTTTGAAGCTAGCCAATGTAGATTTGCTTTTCCTACATGTTGGGGACACAGGTATCTGCATCCTATGAGAATTTCAGCGATATGGACAACAACTGTGTCTCGGCAACTATATGTTTCTCATGCTTTGCTTTGACTCTTTTTCTTCTGCTTGTTTGTCCTATTCCAGTTTGTTTGTATGTTTCTGTTTTATCTTATTTTATTATTATTTCTTAGAATCCTGTTTGGTTTCTGGTGAGAGACAGAAAGAGTGTGGATTTGGATGAGAAGGGAAGTGGGAGGATCTTGGAGGAGTTGGGGGACGGGACCATAATCAGAATATGTTGTATTAAAATTATTTTAATAAAAGAAAAAATAAAATAATTTTATTTTAAAGCTGAAACCATTCATCGTTCCTCCAAAACATTTTCTATTACTCAACTGTATATTTAGAACAAGGCGCCAGAACTCATAAAGAGCAAATGCCTACTTCTCAGCCAGTCATCTCAAGGCTCAGCGCACTTGGTCTAACATGGGAATTCAATCTGGAGGTGACATCTAATAAACTGTTTTCAAGACAATCACATCTTACTCATCTCTTCCCAGAGATTCTACAATATTGTCTTAGCTTATACTGATTTGTAAGTAAAACTGGATCAATTATACCGATGTGACTTTCACAGTAAGCACACTAAAAGTGTGTGATGGCTGAAAGGTTTTAAGGCACGAATACTCATAACACTAACTCCACAGTAAATCCAAGAGCACTTTGTGCCATAGTGGCTGCACAAGGCAAGCACAGGGGAAGTAATGAAGGCCCTTACAAATATTCATGGGTCGTATTTACCCAAATGAGGCTTGGCTAATTTTGGGTTTTCCCAAGCACTTAAGAGTGGCAGATGCCTTGGATGTGGTAAGTTCAATGCTCTATCTTCTCCCTCTACTTTCAGTTCCGAGGTGAAGGGCAGAGTCTTCAACTACAAACACAGCTTAAGAAGATTGAGTCAGCTCACTCACGCCAATGGTAAGGGTCACAAGGATGTGATCTTAGGCCTTTCATGCCATACTCAGTTTTGACGTCATTGGTGCTTTTTCTAGTCTATTCACCTGTTCCTATTTTCTGTAGATTCATAATATTTGAAGAGTGCAACTCTAACTCACTCAAAACTAGTAAAGTAGTAACATAATATGACTTTATGGTCATCCTGCATCAACTCGGTAAGAGTCAAACATGGTTGATGTTCATTAGCTCTCACTTGCTTCTCTGACATTATCAACATGGATAAAATCACTCACCAGGGAAATTAAAAAGCTTTAAAAGACAATTGCTGAAGGAAACTCTGTTATTTAAAAATCCTACAGCAAAATGACAAGGCGATCAAAGTTTGACAGGTCAAACTAATTAGCATGCTAGATTTGAAATGCAAGACACCTTCGTAGTTCTGATTCTTAGAAGTTTCATGTCATGGTAATAGCCTCTGAATACACACTTTTTTGCAAAGAAAATAGTGGTTAATGTCTTTGTTTCTCAAGGTTTACCAATCAGAACGATATGCTAGATCATTAAAATAGATCTATATTCTAATATCACTTTTCAATATGCTTTTATGGCGAAAGAAAGCTAAAATGTAATTCTTCATAGTTCTGAAAAACATATTAACTAATAGCACTCTACACTACTTTAACTTATAACCAGAACACTGCTATTTCCTCAAAGCAAAACCAAAAGTGTAATAGCAAATTAAATGAGGGGTGGGCACACAAGTGTGGTATATAAATATATAGAAGACTGCATTATTTCAATAATCCTAATATATAACTATTCATTAAACTATGATAGAAATACATTTTGTTACACTAATATTTGCCTTATAAACTCCTAGTATGCTGTGAAATACAAAAGCAAATACTAACTGTTTCCTTGGAGGGCACTGTTAAAACAGTTCCTATTACAAGAGTCAATCACCATGTGGCCAAACAGAAAATAAAAGCTAAACATGGTTCTTTAAAAGCTGATGCCACAGAATGTCTTTTGTATGAATGACATGAATGTAATTTCGTGTGAATTATAAAAAACTAAAAAGACAAACCAATTTTTTAAGCAAAAAAAAAAACTCCTTTGTCCTTAAAATGTGCCACCCAGCACTAACTGAGGAGACTGTTGTGGGAAGAGCGCATCGCACAGCAAAGCTGATCACAATCAGCAGTCAGAGGTGGGGGGGTTCACCATCAGAACAGCGAGTTCTGGATGCTCACCAAAGACATCATCTGGCAGGGCAACAGCTGCTACAGCTTGCTGGTAATACCCTGGCATTTGTTATGAGCTATAACTTAGAAAAATTGATTTTTTATCTGCCAGATGAACACCCAGATCATCTTTTAACAGTTTAATATTTAAAAAAAAATATTTGTACTGGTCATTTTTAATTTACACATTTGGTAGTATTAGTTCCAAATGGATTTTCCTACCTAGTTTACTCCATTATAAATATTTGGTGAACACTTGACATGACCAACAATAAAAATAATTTTAGTTTTGTAAGCACATTAAACTAATATCTGTTGACATTCTTCTCAGTCGCACTCATCCCCCATAAGCAGACAGACACTGGTTGCCAAAAGGGCAAGTTTGAGGATATCACTAGAATTTCATTATACAGACTTCTAGAGACAATAGAGACAGTTGTATCCCGACAAAGTAAACAGCTATAGGGCAGGAGTCATTGAGTGGAAGAATCTGGCCACCACGTACATGACTGGCGTGTTTGAACCACAGCTCTAATGTCTAGAATAAGAGAAGAAACCCGTCTCATAGGTGCTGGATGTGCTTAATTACAACTTAATTACAACTTAACTACAACTTCATCTTAGGGCCCTCAAAGCTTCAAGACAGAAATGATGTTTTCCAATAAGAAAATTATTTTACAAAAAAACTCTACAAACACTTTATTGAGGTTGAACTAGTTTAAGACATTCAAATTTAGCACTTATACAGTTTAGTTGTGTAAAATGAACTGGCACACATACATCAAACTATTACTTTATCAAACAGAAGTATATATATATATATACCTTTATGCCTATTGCTGTTTTCTTTGCTTCTGCTTTTAATTTGGTTGCTCGTAAAATAGGTTTGGTTTTTTTATAATCCTGTTTACCTAGAAAGAAACAGTTTCAGACAATGAGTTATTTTTATGTATAATTTAATTTTACAATCACCTATAAAGTGTCAAAGGATGTTTACATAAAGTCGACATTCACAGGTAAGATTACCATAAGTCACTCAAGACTGATCTCTTTTTGACTCTGACAGACATATTGATCTGATGCACAAAATGCCCAAACAAAATTATATCTTTTATTTTTAGAGAATAAGATATTCACAGTAAGTGTGTATCTTTTGAAATAAAAGCACTAATAACTTAATATATAAATTATAAGTCTACATATAAAAACTATGTATATATAATTATACAGTTATATATAATCAACTATTAAATAAATTGTTTTAGCAATTAAAAAGAACTCCTGTTAAATTAATAACATTGTGGATACATTAAATATCCAAGAGAATAATTCAAGAAATATTTGCTCATTTTTTCTGAGACTAAAAGAGGAACCCATAAGTGATTGACTTTAAAACTCCCTAAACTCATTAGAACAAAATATGTCTAACTTCCATCCCTTTCACCAGAGGACTGAACAGGCATGACTAAGTCAGACAGAGGATAGCGGCATTTAGATATGACACTCAATCTTCTTTACTGCACTGCACAGCCAAAAAAAGGCAAAGCTGAGCTAGTGTCACTGAATTTCTGGTGTTGGTGCACCATCTGTGACCCCACTGACAAGCTACAAAGGAAGCAGTACTCAGCCTCAGAAAAAATACTAGATTTCACAATAAAAGGATTATCAAGAAAAATATGTATTTTTAAAAATTCTCTTAAAGGAAACAAGTGGGAGTTGTCGTGAGAAAAACTCTAAGGTAGTGTTCTGAGCAGCAGCTAACAGACAGGACAACATACTTCCTATCCTCACCCTGCTCTCTTGTTCTCTCCTCAGCCCTCTCCTCTCAGAGGTCAGGTTCTAGAGCTTACTACACATTGCCCTTTTCACTCCAAATTTCCATATCCTATTCACACTCAGCTAAATCTGGAAGCAGTTGATCTAAAGGATGTCATAAAAACTTAATGTTAAACACATCTGCTTCTTAATGTGTCTGCTAATGATTCAAAAGTGCCTATATCTTCCACATAGATTTTTAGGAAGGCAAATGGCAGAGAAGGGAGGTAAGTGGACAGTGGTGACAGAGAAAGGCGACGGCTGAGCTCATTAGACACAGCCCAGTGTTTCTCCGGCTGAAGGGGTGTGTGCTAGTTCTTAGGGCCAGAAAGTGAACTCCAGTGCTGCTCAGCAGCCATGCTGCAGCTACCGGCAGAAGCCTAATAAGTATTATTTGTTGATAGGGTTTAATGATGCAGAAAAGAGTCAATTGTAAAAGATGTATATCAAATGTTCTAAATTTAAATAAATAATTAGCAGAAAAACATGACTGTGACCCACTTTAAATTAGTAACATTTAATTTTGCTGAAAAAAAAAAGATAAAAAGCCCTTGACAAGTGTTCGTTCTGATCTCAACAGTCCAGCTGTTCCTGTCTGTCCTGCTGCGATACACACAGTTAGGAACAATGAAAGTCATGACACTGCTTCTCCACTCAAGGCTACCAAGCACGTTCCCAATGAAAATCTTAAAAGAAATGTGAAGATCGCAGATATCAGCAGAAGGAAAACCCTCTAATTCATCTTGTATATGCCTAATAAGAATTTAAGGTAAAATGGAGAAAAAAGTGTGAACGATGATTTTAAACATGATTAATAAGTGATATTCATGGTTTATGTAATGGTCCATCATAACATACACCAGACAGGTATAACAGTAAAAACTTACCAGTCAACCGGTGGTACCATAATACCATTGGTTAAGTTACTCTGTTCCATCTATAGTCTTTTTTGTTTAATTTTTAATTGATTTTTATTGAGGTATACATTTTTCTCTGCTCCCCTCCCTGCCTCTCCCCTCCCCTTATCCCCCCTTCCAAGGTCCCATGCTCCCAATTTACTCAGATCTTGTCTTTTTCTACTTCCCATGGAGATTAGATACATGGATGTCTCTCTTAGGGTCCTCATTGTTGTGTAGGTTCTCTGGGATTGTGAATTGTAGGTTGTTTTTCTTTGTGTTATGTCTAAAAGCCACTTATGGGTGAGTACATATGATATTTGTCTTTTTGGGTTTGGGTTACCTCACTCAATATGATGTTTTCTAGATACATCCATTTGCCTGCAAATTTCAAGATGTCGTTATTTTTTTCTGCTGTGTAGTACTCCATTGTTTACTGAGTTTTCTGTCCCACCCTGTTCTGTAGCTGTTCAGTCCCAAAGAAAACATATAGCAGTCTACATTAATTATAAAGTGACTGGCCTATTAACTCAGGCTTCTTATTAACTCATAACTTATATTAGCCCATAATACTTGTCTGTGTTAGCCACGTGGCTTGGTACCTTTTGCAGCGAGGCAATCACATCTTGTGTCCTCTGTGTCTGGGTGACCATTGCAGACTGACTCTTTTCTCTTCCCAGAATTCTCCTGTTCTGGTCGCCCCACCTTTACTTCCTGCCTGGCTTCTGGCCAATCAGCATTTTATCAAAATACAAGTGACAGGGTACAGACCATTGTCCCACAGCACTGCACTGTGTAAATGTATCATATTTCCTTATCCATTCTTCACCCACCTATAGTCTTTTACGGAAGAAAACTTCTCAATTATTATACAAACATCTAAAGGTGTATTTAAAATGGAGGTTATTAAAATTAGTATGGTACTGGCACATTTCCAAACAACACATCTGGCATTAGTTTCCCATTCACCCTCTGGCCCATGACACACAACAGCATACACTGCACAATGGGTCTTACAGTGAGAGCAATCACTGGGTATCTGCTAAGTTCTTTAAACTGAAACTATATCTTTCTATCATAGCCAGAGAACAGAGAAACTTTTAGTCCATACAATTTTTTTTGTTGTTTTGTTTTCTTACAGTGTCTTCTATAAAGACCAGGCTGGCCTTGCACTCAAGGCCTCCTGCAATTCTATTCCTAATGCTATAGTTACAGATGTATACATGCATACAAAAATTAGGTATTTATGGCTTCAAGAAGGAAATATATGCCCACATGGCTGTAAAAGTGTAATACACAGAAGTCCCTACATTCTTTGATATAAATACTTCTACTTAGTTATTGAAACTAGGTAATCTATATTTTTATATGTAAAGTATTAAGCTTGCTTTTGATTTTGGATATGTCAACAATACAATTGGGGTGGACAACACAGCTTAGTGATTACATAAATTTTTAGCCCTGGATTCAATCTCCAAGAACCTATAACAATAAATAAATGTGAATAAATGTCTAGAGTATTTCTCAGACAGTTGCTTAAGTTGTGTATGGGGAACAATAAACTAATAATTCAAGCCAATGAAGATAATCACATGGTTTGTGTTAGCAAAAGTTTCTCTGCACTTAGGTATAGGCTGCCAGCTCATATGTTAAATATACATATACATTATGCATCAATATATAATAAACATGTTTATCATATTTGTAGAAGAAGCCATTTGGTGACCTCAGTCATTTGCTCTGTTATCGTCTGGACAGGAAGTGTACCGAAGGCTTGGCTCTACCTGGCCATTTTATTTTGGAAGGTGACGGACACATCAGGAAATTAGATATACTTGGAGGAAGTAGTCACTGGAGCCACGGGAAGTTAGATATACTTGGAGGAAGTAGTCACTGGAGTCACAGAAGTTAGATATACTTGGAGGAAGTAGTCACTGGAGCCACGGGAAGTTAGATATACTTGGAGGAAGTAGTCACTGGAGCCACAGAAGTTAGATATACTTGGAGGAAGTAGTCACTGGAGTCAAGCATTCCAAGACTAGACCTTCTCCCTAGGCCCTTGCCGTTTGTCTGTCAGCAGGCGAGTGAGCCCCTGTCCTAGGCTCCTCCTGTCACAAAAGCTCATCATGGTCTTAGTATGAAAAGACTACGACATTGAAAACCATCAGGGAAAATAAGTTCTTTCTTCCAAAGATACTTTGTCAGTTATTTCAACATACTGTAACAAGCTAGCAGCTCTGCATTATTTCTGCATACACAATAAAAATCACATAATAATTTTCTTCTAACTCTATGTCTTATCAATTGTTTCATACATCATTTCTCTAATATAATTCTGATACTATTTTAAAAGTTTTTCTTCATTTATTTATTGTATGGGTTTACATGAGCTACGGTGCATTTGTGGAGGTCAGAGGACAGTTCTATGTTGTCACTTCTCTTATTCCATAAGGTTGATCCCAGGGATCAAACTCAAGTCAAGTATCTTTTTCACTGAGCCAGGTTGTCAGCCCCTATGGTACTCTTTTTAAAAATCATGTGTGTCTATGTGTTTATGTGTACATGGATTAATTTAGATCTGTCCATGGGAAAAACATGATCTTTGTCTAAGTCTAACTTACTTTGCTCACATAAAAATCTTCAGCTCCATCCTTTTTCTACAAAGGACATCATTTCATTATTTATGTTTAAAGTTACACCCAGTGGTGCAATAGTGTCATAAATGTTATGGGAGTTACAAATAATTTTGGAATGATCTCAGGCCAGCTCCTTAAGATAGAAACCATTTCTTGCACTATTAATGGAACCAAGAACCTGTGGTTAAACAAGGTACAGACCCATGGGGAGAAGCCAATACTATTATTCTGCTAAATGGCTTACTGTATTTAAACAATCCTCATGGCTTACTGACATACTCCTAGATCAGTGTGTCTATCAACCTTCATTAGAGAAGCTTCTACTTGCAGTAGATGACAATTAACATAAAGACTGTGCCTCAACTGGTCAATGTACAGAGAATAAGAAATGGGTACAGATGCGAACTGGAAGTAGGGTAGGAAGTGAGATGAGGGCAGATCCATGTAGGCAGAGGCTGCTTGTTCATTTCCCGGCCATCCAGGCCTGAAATAATCATTCAGAAACTATGTTAATTGCAAGAGTGCTTGGCCAATGACTCTAGTGTATTCCTAGCTAGCTCTTAGATCTTAAATTAACCCATTTCTATTCATCTGTGTATCATCACGTGGCTGTGGCCTGCTGGTAAGGTTCTGTCCAGCATCTGTCTCCTTTTGCAGCTACATGGAGTCTCTCTGACTCCACCTACTCTTTCTTTATATTTCTTCCAGCCTGGCTTTATTCTGCCCTATATAGGCCAAAGCAGCTTTATTCATTAACCAATAAAAAGAACACATATACAGAAGGACTTCCCACATCAGATCTAAGAAAAGTTAAGGGGTAAGTCTGATCAAAATATATTGTATGAAATTATCAAAGAATTAATAAAGTATTATTGAAAATTACATTTATATATCCAATAACATTGAAATATATTTAAGAACAAGCACTTTCCTTTAAAAGGAATAAATATTTAAACATATATATATACTCAAACAAAATATTTTTAATAAAAATCATAAATTTTCATACTATACTTATTACCAATAATCACTCCTCATATCACATTGTTTTAGGAAAGGATACAGTAATTTATATGATACTCTAAATCAATATAAACTCTATGTGCTTTATTTCATATTAAAGTTGTATTTGCTTTTAATATTACATAGTTTTAAGTTGGTTTTGTCTTAGTTTTGTAAAAACAAACAAAAAGAGACACCTGCCTTTGGCTCTATCATATTCAATTATTTACCCTGGGCCAGAAGAAGACTGCACCTCTGCCCTCTGTCGAGGTGGTTTCTCAGTCATTATCATGTGAACATCTGGTGCCCACTTATAAATGGTCACCTTTTTTTGAAGCAAACTGTTTTCTTTCCCCTTCACATTGGCCGTGCTCATTATCATCCTGTGGCAGCCTGCTCTTCCTCTGCCACTGCTGCTTTAAACATTAATGCTCTCTACTTTCTGAGCACTGCCTAAGCTGCTTATGACTACATTATGCTATCAAACAAGCGCACAGAAAAGCCTCCTAAACTGTTATTCTTGTACTGAAAATGCGGCTGGCTCTGCTCAAAGGCGTATCCTTTCACCTGCAGATGGACTGGCTCCTACATTTCCTCCTCAATTCATTGTCTTTTATTTGTGCTTGCAAATCTTTAATTGCCCTTAATTAGAAATAAAGTAAATTCAGTGCTTTAATCTTTCAAATACATTCAATCATAATTCTGTCTGGGACGAATACCAAGTTCTATTCACTGTCTGATCTCTATTACAAAGATATATAATTTATTGTCCATTTATATAGATCATACCAATTAAGATACAATAGAAAGGAAGAGAGATAACAGTCAAAATATTTGAAAAGAAAAATTTGCAATCTAAATTTAATTATTCAAGTGAGTTATTGGAAGATGAGTTATTTGCAACACGCCAAAAGCACTGACAAATAATATTTTCTAATCAACGGTAAAGACATTTATCTCACCTTCATCATTTTAGGATAATTTCAACTGCTTTAAATCCCTCTTCCTTTATTCAAAAGTCAAAAATATTTTATAACCTCTTCTAGTACTACCAGAATTAAATACAAGAACAAGACAATTCATTACAAAATTTCCTGTCATATGAACTGCCATATGAATTTTTACTGTATATACAGTAGAATTCCCCACATACTATGTATAGATGCAGAAGTTTCACTGTGAAACCAAAACTCAACAGTCTTTCTTAGGGTATTTATATAAAACCCCCATGGATACATCAGCAAACAATATGCATTTTTTGATATCTTAAAAATAAACAAAATTACAAATACTCATAAGAAAATATCTACTTAAAATAATAAACATGTTGGTGACATTATTACATAACAAGAAATAATTAGAAACATTGACCCATGAGCATATATCACTTTTGTTAATGAAAGTCACATAAAATACCACATGATTACTAGAAGATAAAGGTAATATAATAGTAAAATTTAAAAGTTTTTTTCAAAAATTTTATAGATGTCTGGATTATAACAAACAATCTGGTAAATTAATTTAGGGAAACATGTAAATTCAGGCCAAACTTTTAGCTTAACGATGTTATATAGGTCATTCAAATAGTTTTCCGTGATGGGCAGAACCTATTGACACTAACCATACAAGTGCAAAGGCCACAACATGACTTAAAAGCATATAAACAAGCAATCACTAAGATTTATGATACAAAAATGCATACGCATGGGAAAAGACAAAAAGTCTCAAAAGTTACATAACTATATCTTTTAGCAAGTTTCTAAGTTAAAAATATTTAAACAGACAAGGACAACAACAACGACATGTCAAAGAGGAAAAGGATCCCACGAGGCCTCCATCCCTCACAAAGGGAGCACCATCTGATCATCCAGCACCAAGGCTGAGCCACGAACACCTGCATGTGACTAACACTCTACAGACTGAGCAGGTCATGTTTAGAAATATGCATGTACATACACACATATGTGCATGCAATGACAATGAAAAGAGACATCATGAACTGGAAAGACAGGGAGGAGGGGATAAGAGGAGTACTCACAGGGAGGAAAAGGAAGGGAGAAATATTCTAATTATATTATAATCTCAAAGATAAAATATTTAAAGATATATAAGCAAATCTTTATTAAGTACCTTCCTTAAACATCATTATACATACAAATACAAATAAAAATTAAGAGCATCTGCCTTCAAGAATACTAGAATGCAATATATACAAATAATTATATATGAGAAATAAGAACAATACTCAATGTGGTCAAAACTTGATAAACACTAATTTTCAGTACATCCAATGTGAGAGAAAAAAAAAACAGGGAATAGAGAAAAATCCTAAGAACAAAGAGAGAAATTCAAGTTTTTAAATACTTAAGAATGAACAATGAACAAATATAATCCAAATATTTCAGAGATGTAAAATAGGAGGCAAACTAGTGAAGAAAATTAACTTTAAATAAATATAAAATGAAACTGAAGAAATAAAGAACTTTTTCTTACCATAAATGTTGTAAAATAAGTTTGTTTCCCCAAAATAAAGATTTTGAGAGTAATATATACAATAGAAAAACAAATATTACAGTCCAGGTAAAAAGAAAGAATGAAAAACATACATGAGAATTAAAAAAGCTTCAAGGGGAATTACCAATACCGCTTAAAAGCAAAACAGCTCAGAAGAAAAATTTTTCAAATATTTTTTCTAAGTCATAAGAAAAATGAAATAATAAAATAAGAATAAACATTAATTTTTTAATCTTAAGTGATAAAAAGAAATTAAATAAAAATAGAAAATGTCATAATTTTAGAAGTTTAATTCTTTCTTAAATAGTCACATTTAAATATGTTTATATAACATATAAAACATATCTGAAAACCATAATTAGCATAAGTAGTGTTGTAACTAAATATAAGCTCCCAAACTTGACAACATAGAAGAAGGCGTCTATCAAAACCTGATAACACAGGAAACACTCTTCACAGTTTCTGTATGAATTTAAGTCGTTACCAGTTTTAGCTAGACTTTTATGCTTCATGTAAGCTTCTGGGAACCAGAGACAAATATAAATAGTAGATACAAAAATAAGATAAAGACTTTATAGCATTAAAAAAACTATCAAATTGCAAAGAAACAGCAAGGGAGGAAAAAATGGATAAAAATAGAAAACAACAAAATGGCTAAAGTAATTTCTGCTCTATTGATAATTATTTTACATGTCAATGGATTAAGTGGACTAATAAAGAAAATAGCTGAGTGGACTTCTAAGAGACACAGTAAATTCCTTCAAGATGAGAGTCCCTTTAGATTTAAGCTGTGTCATTACAGAACAGAGAGGCTACTGGAGAGCAAGAGCAATAGAGAGCTAGGGAGGAAGCACTTGAGCCAGGAAGGGCAAGCACAGGAGTGATTAGGCTTACAGCTGACAAAAATAAACTTTAAGAAAACTTTGAAAAAGAAAAAGTCATAATGTTAATTATGGAGAGCCAATTAAAAAGAAGGATGTAGTTGTTATAAATGTGTGTAGCTGTTCCTTAGTCTTGAGAAGGTGGCTCACTTCCAGGAGCTCACACGGTGTCTGCACATGCTCTTAACACAGAGCTGATATGTAGACCTCAAAACATCCCTAGACTTGTGGAGTCCCTAATGTAATTCAAAGCCTATATAATGCTGCACTGTTTACAAAATGATGATAATAAACAAACCCTGGTATTGCTAAGGTCAGAGACATTTTATTGTATTTTCATTCTGAGCTTAGTTGAGTCGATGCACTTTGAAACCCATGGATTAAGAAGGCAAATTTTTATATGTACTAAACTTTGAAGTACATATACACATATATACCTATACATGCATATTTGTGTTTGGAGGTAGGTAGATAGCTGGAAGGACATATGGAGAGATGACAGAAAGATGGATAGATAGATAGATAGATAGATAGATAGATAGATAGATAGATAGATAGATAGATGATAGGTGATACACAAACAGATCATCAACCGGAAAGATTGTTATAAATAGGAGACAATATACTGACAGTATGAAACTTTATTTATGGATAGATCAACAATATGTCAATAGTGGACTTAGATAAAGCAGAGTGTCCAGTCTGGTTGTAACAGATTGCACATTTTTTGAGGGCATGCTAGCATTCTCCAGGATGTGCTACAGCACCAAACAATTCTTAACGAACATAAGAAAATTAAGCTCCTCAAAATATCTTTTCTGGATACAATGAAATTAGACATCAGTAACACAAGCCAAATGGGAAAATTCACAAATATGATGTGAAAGTAAACAACTCTTAAATAATCACTGATTGAAAGAAACATTTTGTAACACATGAAAATGAACAAATTACCCACACACAGCAAAAGTAGGTGCCACAGTTTGGAATTCACACTGAAATGTTGTTAACATTTGGAGGTGGGAGAGAGTTCGGGTTATGCAGAGCCAAGAGAGACTGGTGGCTGGGCTGACACAGGATCTCTGTTTCCATGCAGTGTTTGATGGCGTGTTAAGTAATATCAGGGAGGCACACACAAGCTGCCAGCCAGTGCATTACTTCCCAAACCTTTCTGCTTTACATACTATTGGGTTTAGTCTAGTTTGTTAAAGCAGCAAACCGGACTGACATAGCAGAGAGCAGTGTTTATGTTAATAACTACTTGCATTAGAAAGAATCTTTCTTACCAAACAACCCGGAATAGCTCAAAACTTATAAAACAGTAAACTAAGTGCTAAGTAAGCATAGGAAAAAATAATAAATACTATATAAGAAACACATAAAATTCACACTAAGATGCAGTAGGAAAAACATTAATGTAAGAGAATGGGGGTTTTCTAAACCAAGGAAAGTGAACAAATACCAAAATGAAGATGGGAGGGAAATTCCAGAAAATAAACTCAGACATAAAACTTCATAGCATAACTGTATGCTTCATACATATACATGTATGTATAACTTCATAGCATAACTGTATGCTTCATACATATACATGTATGTATAACTTCATAGCATAACTGTATGCTTCATACATATACATGTATATATAACTTCATAGCATAATTATAAGCCAACAAGCTAAATAACTAGAAGAAGTGGGGATATTTATGTAAACATGGATATATTCCTAGAAATGGCTGGTAGCTTGTGGTACAGAGAAGGAATCACATATAAACAGAAAACCTAAAGAGACAGATAAGAAATAAAGATACTGAATCAGGAATCAGAAGTCCCTGACTAAAAGCACCCAATGCTGGATGCCTTTACAGATGAATTCTACCAGACATTCAGCAAACAGCTTCCTTCTTAAACTATCCCACAAAAGAGCAGAGGACATTTTATTTTTAAGCCACTTTAATTTATATTCAAAATCTAAACCAAGACATCACAAAACAAAAATTACTGTCAAATTTAGAAAAAAAATGGTGGCTAAAATCATTTACAAATTAGTGGAAGGCTATATTTGATACTAATTCAAAGTACCATCCCACACTGACCAAACTGTGTCCATCCCACTGTTGTAGTTAATTTTAATTGTCAGCCTTTCTAGATTGGAATCACTATGAATACAGACCTCTCAAGGTCTCTGTGAAGAGGTTTCTGGAAAGGTTTGACTGAAGAGGGGATATCCAAAATGAATTGTGCAGCCCTCCACCACTGGCTGAGTTTTTTGACTGAATAAAAGAACGAGACTTGAGAAGCATTCATTCGACTTTGCTTCCTGACTGTGCACGCAATGTGCCCAGCTACTACTACATGTCCTTACCAATATGCCCTCTCCCACACGATAGAACGTATCCTTTGAATGGTGACTTGAAATAAACCCTTCCTTAAGTTGCTTCTGCCAGATATTTTGTTGTAGCAATGATGAAAGGAAGTACCAGAAAACCGGTACCAGGAGAAGGGTTCACTTGTTCGGGGGCCATTGGAGCTAATCTAGAGGAGGAGTGGAAAAGAGTTTGGATCTGTAGGCAAGGAGAGCCCTGCACATTGGAGTAGAGCTTAAGTGACAATCTCGGGGAGAGCGCAGAAGCCCAGAGGGAAGTGTGGAGAGCGGAAGCCCGGCTCACGAAGTTTCAAACAAAACATCATCTGTTTGATGGGTTGAGGCCATTTAAGATGTGTTCTGGCAAGGAATCTTATTGCATTCTGCCCACAATCTGATAACTTGAGTCAATTGCATTAAGAAGTAATATGTATATAACAAAAATAAATGGGAAAAAAAGACCATGAACTTGAAATACAGCAAGTGAGGGGCAAAGAAAGGGAGACATGATGTATGTAGCTGTTTAATATTTTTACTCTTAGGTTCTTTTGGCTCTTTGCTCTTTGGGGGACCCGCCACCCAATTCCCAAATAAATGTACAGAGACTTATTATTTCTTAGGAGTACCCAGCCTTAATTTGGCTTATTTCTAGCCATCTTTTCTTAATTTAAATTATCCCATATACCTTTGGCCTCTGGACCTTTATATTTCTCTGTTGAATATACTTTTATTTACTTCTTACTCCATGGCTTGTTGGGTAGCTGAGTGGCTGGCCCCTGATGTCCTCCTCGCTTCCTCCTCTTCTCATTCGTCCATCTCTCTTCCCAGATTTCTCCTACCACTTATTCTCTCTGCTTGCCAGCCACGCCTACCTTTCTCCTATCTTGCTATTGCTATTGGCCATTCAGTTCTTTGTTAGACCAAATTAGGTGTTTTAGACAGGCAAAGTAACACACCTTCACAGAGTTAAATAAATACAACATAAAAGAATGCAACAAATCTTTGCATCATTAAGCAAATGTTCCACAGCATAAACAAATGTAACACACCTTCATCTAATATTCACCAACAGATATAATTACAGTATAATCTCAAAAGGAAAAGAATAAAGCAAGAAGTAATGGATATCTTTGGTTGCTGCCCAAGATGAAGGACAGAGATGGAATGTGAAAGTCAAAGAAAACCAAGTCCTAACATCTAAAGGTCTAACACAGGCTATAGTTAGTAGTATTATGCCATGCACAACAGAAAATTGATGGGTAGACTTTTGGTGGACTTAGCCTATGCAAAACTTATCCATTATGTGGAATAATGGATATTCTAATTTACTTTTATATAGTCAAATGAATTTATATGTGCATGTATGCATGTATATACATACAGATTTTATCCGGTTATACCTAATACAAAATACAAAAATTTTTTCCTTGACCTATGCATTCTGCATTTTTGTTGTTGTTTTACACTGTATGTCTGTTTTGTAATACTTTTAATTTATGGAGTGCATGCTTTGGAGATATTATAAAATAGATGTATATTGTTTTGTGTCAGTTATTTTAATTATTTATCTGAATTCAATTGAAATTTCTTTTTTATTCTTCAATAACTTGAAGAGGTTTTATTAATCAATCACTTTTTGTTTAATTAGGTAGAGGTAGACAGAAGAGGAAGAGAGTGTCATATTGAGAAGAAGATGACTTTGTTTAATGTCCGGATTCTACTTTATTGCATTTCTTTAAAAAACATGTCCCTAGGCTACAAATTCTCTAAACTCTCAGGATTTCCCTGTGCAAGAGTATTCTGTACACAAACATTTCATGAGCATATGAGAAAGCATGAATTCAGAGCAGGCTGCTTCCTGCCCTTTCTCTGTGCTGTCTTCTCTCTAGATGGCTATCTTCCCAAGGGGTTCTGTCCTAGTATCTAAGGATATGTTTGGGATCTTAATCACCAACATCTTTCTTCTCTCCCGTAAGTCCTCAAATATGACTTTTGAAAAGTTCTTCTTCTTTTTAAGCTCAGTAGATATGGCACTTATATTTTATTCAGAATATTTTAATGTAATATTCTGAAATAATTGCATCACTGCCATCATGAATCAACAGAATTATCTTTTTAAATGCATATAAAGGAATAACTTATCAAATAATCTGTAAAACAGCATCTATTCCTAAAAACAATAATAATATTAGTTTTATTCCATTGATAAAATCACAATTACACTAGAAAAAGCAAATAACATGCAGTATATTCTTCACTAGGAACCAGGGTTATATTTGTTTTTCCTCCTAAAACCTAAAAACCTATAAGGTAGTTCTTTATTCTTATATTTTTGTGAGTTGTATATATTACAGAAAATGTATTCCTTAATTGACATACATAACTGTCTTTTTTTATTTCTATTCACAGCAGCTCATTGCTTACCAATTTGCTTTCTGTACTGGTCGACAGGAAGTTTCGTAGTGGAAGAGTCTTTTCTACCCATCTTTGATCTCCAAAATACCTGTTAAATGGAAAAAAATAATTATAATGAAACATTTTTTATAAAAACTATCTGAAAATTCCCCCAAAAGTTCATGAAGTTCATTTAAAAAAAATGAACAAAATGCTGCTGACTTAACTTAAGAGATACCTACAAAGAAAAGAAAACTTTTAAATAAATCATCAGATATACAATTACTGGTGATAAAATCTTCACACATTTATTCTAGGCTACATAATATTATCAAGAACTAAGCTCAATCAATCCAGAATATGAGAGAATAGTATCTATAAATGGAAATTCTCTTTGCAGCTATCCACTGTGTTACATTAAAATAGAAAGGGACAGTATGCGAGTTGGACGGTTTGAACTTGCATCAAAAGCCTCACAAATGTGGCCGAGACGGGCAGGTTTAGGGTCCTCTGCTCTGTGCCCCATAATATAACAACAGAAAGCACCACCAGGTACTATCATTCTCACTTTCCAAGTGTGCATTGCATTATTTAATCCTCAAACCAGTTTTCAAATTCTATCTTTATTAAATTTAACTATTGCACCAAAACCTAAACTCTTCTCACCAAATCTACACTCACTTTTTCTTATTTTCACAGTTAGACTACATTTCCTAGCTTTAATTAAAACATGTAATTAAGTTCTTGTTAGAAATATGAATGTATCATTTTCAAATTAGTATGCAATCCTCACAAGCATGTCCATGCATTCTCTTTCTTTCCATCTAATGCATGGGAATATAAATGAGCCCTCATACAAATCTGGAAGGCCCCATTTGTAGAAACCTGATTATCCATGGGATGGAGGAAATATTTTTAATAATTTTTCATCCTTGAGAAAGGAATTAAATTCTCTTGTGTGTTACTAGATATTTGTAGGCATATTTCCTGAAGTAACAAATGTTTACGAAGGCAAATATCGGTTACTAGAAGTTGTTCCTCACTCCTTTTAGTGTAGTTCTATGTGAAAAACATATGGTCAAGCAAGAAGTTAGCTTTGGATTAAAACCACAAAGGCCTCTTACTATTATTGCTGCATATATATGCACAAATATGTAAATACAATCTGTCTTTTCTGGTTAGTGTGGCTTGAGTATATATGGTTTCAGGACTGACTACTTTGCAATAGATACCAATTAGGAGAGAATCCCTGAAAGAAGCTGACTCTCCTGCCCTGAGAATTCATTGGGGATTTGGAGATTTAAGGTAGAGGCGAAAAGGAAGCAGGGAGGTTATATAATTATATCTCAAATAAAAATAATAAATAAAAATATATATGAAGACAAGGGAATTCTAAGAACTCGGGGTTTAAGAAGCTGGAAAAGCTAACTTCTAAAATTCAGATAGGAAGAAAAAA
>PVIU01014872.1:0-50250 GCA_004026605.1 Ondatra zibethicus | reverse complement strand
ACAAAGAGAAATCTACACGAGGCTGGGAGGCTCTCCCAGTCAGTCTCCAGGAAGAATAAGCAAGTCGGGACAGGGGTGCCTGCGCTGCCATCTGTGATCAAATGTTCCCACAAGTCACCATGACGCTTACCCAGGTTCACCTGAATTCCCGTTACACTAGAAATTTGGGTGGAAATGTGCTTGCTGGCTCACAGAGCTGAACATTCCAGAGCCTGGTCCAGGTTTTAGACCCAGAGTTGAAATAATACTGCCAAGAATTTGTCTATCTCAGGTGGGTTTGTAGGCAAATTGGACATACAATTTGAGGCAGCCACATTGTTCCAGCTCCAACCTTGAGGGCCAGGCCCAAGAGCACAGCCTTCCTTTCTTTGCTCTGGACCATGGGTGACTCGCTGGCTTTGCCTGAGTCTGCAAGGTCATCTTTCCTCTCTGCACTTAGGCAGGGTCTTCCACATAGTGCCAAGAAGGTTAATAAAACTCCAGACACAGTTACCAAGTTATCAGTGTCTCCACACCCTGCCCTCTGTCACCTACGGAAATCTTCTCTCTAGTACTTACTAGAAAGTGGGAGTCATAAGCCGGGCTTGGGTGGTGCACAGCTTTAATCCCAGAGGCAAGCAGATCTCTGTGAGTTTAAGGCCAGTTTGGTCTGCAAGAGCTAGTTCCAGGTCAGGCTCCAAACCCTGTTGCAAACCCCCCCCCCAAAAAAAAAGAAAAAGAGAGAGAGAGAGAGAGAGAGAGAGAGAGAGAGAGAGAGAGAAAGGAAGCAAGCAGGAGCCACAGTTTGTGTGCAATGGTTCTGCTAACCCAGCCTGGGTGTGTCAGAATTGGTCACTGTGCTGGGCTCCCTGTTAGGTTTCCATCGCCCAGAGCTTTGGCAAAATGTCTAGACACCCCAAACTTCTGGGTTCCAGGGCCACACATGCGCCATCAAGAGCTCAGGCATTTACATAGCCACCCGGGGTCCTCAAGCCCTGCTTGACTTGCATGCAGCATGGTCATGTGATTTACACATGCCACAGCTACAGTTACTTAAGCCCCTGTGCACATGCGCTAGGCAGCCTTTAAAAGCCGGCTATGCCTGCTCCAAGCTCTCTCTTTCTGTCCCTCTTCTGAAGCGGTAACTACTGCCTCCCCCCCAACTCTCCCCAACCCCTACTCCCGTGTGCTTCAGGGCTCATCTTTGAAGTCCTAAGTAAGGTGGAGCATTGTGGAAACCTAGAGAGCTAGAACCGTGGAGAATTATGCAAGACACTCCCATGCTGCGGAACAATCTTCTGTACACTATGAATATGTGTTACTCTCATGGGCTAATAAAAAGCTGATTGGCTGATTGCTGGGCAGGAAGAGATTGAGAGTGGGAGCCAGACAGGAGAATTCTGGGAAGAGGAAGGGCAGAGTCTGAGGGTTGCCAGCAAAGGCAGAGAAGCAAGATGAGAATGCCGCACTGAGAAAAGGTACCAAGTCATGTGGCTAAACAGAAAGGAATTATGGGTGATTTTATGTGTAAGAGTTAGCTAGCCAGACTGTGGGGCCACTGGCAGTGAGTGGCACCAGAATTTATCTCTACTGCTTGAACTGGTTTTTTTGGGAACCTGTTGTCTTTTGATGGATACTATTGCTCAGCCTAGACATAGTAGGGAGGGCCTTGGACCTTCCCCAAAGCAATGTGCCTTACCCTCTCTGAGGAGTGCATGGGGTGGGGGATGGGAGAAGGGGAGGGAGTGGGAACTGGGATTGGTATGTAAGATGAAAAAAGATTGTTTTCTTTTAAAAAAAGAAAAGAAAAAAAGAGCGAGCAGCAAGCCCAAGCATTTATAAATAATATTAAGTCTCTGTATAGCTTATTTGGGAGCAGGCAGACAGGACAGGAAACCTCCGCTTACACTCCCAGACACTTACCAGTATAAAGAGAGAAGGTGGTGGACAGATGGGCAGATAAGGAAACAGCAGCACAAATGTCTACCTCACATTACACAGATTGCTGTTACTTCCTCCTCTGCAAGCCTCCTGCTTGGCACTTTCGTCTTTCCTTTGTGCCCCATTGTTCATGCACCGCTATTGCCCCTGTGTCTTCAGCAGGAAATATCCACTTATCATTAAAAAGATAATTTGGATAAGCAGATACCCTTCCCCCTTTAAGTTTTTTTTTTTCCCTGTCTAAGGTGAGTTGTCTGCACTCTGCCCCTTCCTCTCACGACTCTTGCCTCATTATAAACCACTGAACCGCAGGACAACACAAAACCAGGATGGGGCTAGTCATCATCCCAAACCCATGGGGACCTGCTGAAATATTCAGATGAGTGGAAAAAGGAAAACAGTTGAGTTTTCCAACTGTGAGCTAAATGACTTTTCCAGAGGCTCTACCGAGATCTGCAGCCACCCTGGCACTCCTGCGGTGGCGAAAGCAAATCAGCATCACTAGAGGGAAGAGCTGCACGTACGTCTCCATAGCCACTCATCTACCACAGAGCACATGGCGCTGATGACAATGAACACTTGCTTTAGCAGGGGGTGCTCACAGTTTATATGTAGGTGGTATTATAAAAATGTGGTATGCCAAAAACTTACCTGCGTGTTCTTGTGTGTAGAGGGGGAACTAATACAAAGAAAACATTTTTAAGTAAAAACTACTGAAGAGGAGAATTTACTTTTTCTTTTTCCTTTTTCCCATTATTGTTCATTGCTTAAGGTAGACAATGGGATTGTACTGTAGGATGTGTCTCAGATCTTACTGTGATCTTTGTCTTTCCAGTGTAAGTGAAGACTATGTTGTCTGTGGTCTCTAAGACCAAATCTCTCCATCTCTCTATTTAAAAATGTTTAAGAAACAAAACCAATTGGTCTCTGAAGCATGCATGGATCCCACACAATGGCCTGTTCTTGGAGTATGTTCTGGATGTTCCAGGAAGCCACAGTTAAGATAGGATGGACGGGTGAGGGAAGAAAGGCATGGAGCTGAGGACCCATGAGCCAAACCCTGACTGAGCAGGATGCCTGGTAGAAAAAAGCCAGGAATGACCAGATGGAACCAAAAGACAAATCTGTATTATAGTGACAAGAAGTAAATGCATCCCAACATCCTTTAGCCTGGGAAAGATGGACAGGGAAGACGGGCATGAATGGACACCTCTGTCATCCAGAACTGGGCTCACAGTGGCTTCATCTCCTCTCTTGTTGAGGTCTTCTGGATGGCAGTCCTCACCACCTTGGGCTGTGGCCGGGATCATTTTCCCATTGCATGAAAATGAAGTAGTGTATCAAGTGCCTAACTGTGTCTGATGTACCCCATACCCCCAAAATAAAATCATCCCTTGCTGGTCACTGCATCTGGAATTCACTCACCATTTAACATGTTTGACAGGATCCATTTAAACTAGAGTATCGTTTTTGCATAGTATAGGGACAACAAAATGGGTGGTTATTTCAAATTATCTAGGTGGGACCAGCCTAATTACAGGTGATGCTTTCCTCATCAAGGAGAGAAAGGGGAGGAAGAGTAAGGGAAGGAGGGAGAGAGGGAGGATGAGAGAGACACACAGAGAGACAGAGAGATTGAGAGAATATTACAGAAGTAAGAGAAACACATTCTTGACTTCAGGATGAAGGGCATGCTATAAGCCAGTGGATGCAGGCAGCTCTGGAAATTAGAAAGAAACTGGAGAAATGGAACCCTTTCTAGACTCTGCAATGAAAATAGTCATGTTAGAACCTCACCTTTAGCTCTGACCTGTGTCAGATTCTGGCCTGCAGAACTGCATGGCAGGTGCATGTGCGGAGTTTTTAGTCACTAAATTAATGGTTGCACAGGTTGAAATCTTTCAGTCTATTGCTCTTGGAACCAGAAGTGCTTTAGATTTCAGATTGTGGAACAACACAACACAGCACAATACAATACAACACAACACAATATAACACAACACAATACAGTATAATACAACACAATACAATACAATTATTCAGAAGGCGAGGTCTCAGGGTTAAGGTCCAAGTCTAAGCCCAAAATTGACCTATATTTTATATATATTCTATAGACATAGTTGGGGGCAACTTTTATACCTCAGTCAAGTGCCTGCATTTTGACCATGACCTGTTGTGGAGTCATGCTGAAGCCCTGGGCACCAAACAAGATTTCTTCTGATTTTCATGTCATCAAAGGAGCCATTAATGTGGTGAGCAGTCCTGGAGAGCACAGGGAATTAAGACTCAAGATGAGGTTTGGCCTCTGAGAGCTCAGTCAGTCTGTCCCTTCCACTGACCACCAGGAAGGTCATCTGTGAGACCCAGGGGACACTCCACAAATGTTTTCCCTCTAACTCCTCGGCAACCAAAGTTGGCAAAGTCCTAGACTCAGGCTGAGGCCAAAGACGAGCTGACCAGATGGAATCGCATGATGAAGAGTGGAATCCAGTTAGGTGACTGTACCCCGCAGCTAATATACCTCAGGAGGAAGGCCACTAGGCTGTGTCCTCACTGCCCACCCCCACAAAACCTGAGTCCTGCTGTCCCATACACTTGAGAAAGCTTTGATCCTCACGTGCTGAAATTGTTTCACATGGAAATATCCCACAGTCCTTTTTGCTAGTTCTTCCTGTCGCTCCACCTCTCACTCATTCAACAGCGTGACAATCAGCTTCAGTGAAGGCTCAGCTGCCAAAACCAGCGCAATCAAGACTGCTCTGTTGTGAATGATGGCAACACCCTTGCTGCCGCACAAGCAGCATGGTGGGTTCTCAGCTGTCCGCCCTCCCCCACCAGAGGCAGTCTGACTAGACCCGGTCACTGTGCCAAGCGCAGTCTCCAGGGGACCTGACAGAAACTGCATGTAGGCAAGAATGACGTTTCCATCAACACCTACTCCCCATCCCATCTCAGTCAAGACGCAGTTCTTGTTGCAACCCCAAGCAACTAGCCATTTATCACTGTCTAGCTTCATCCCATTCAAAGATTTCTAAGACAAACTCTCAAATTCCTTCTCTTCTCATGGATAAAACTAACCATTTATCCAAAGGAGATTGTCTGTGCTCTACTGCCATGGCCGGCTCTGCCCAGGATTCTTAAGTCTCACTTAAGAAGAAGATATGCTGCCCTCAGCTGTCAGGGGGAAGCCCGGAGTGTCTACGCTGCCAAGCATCAACCCCTGTGTAACCCGGTCTTCTTGCTGTCAGGAAGGCTGTGATTCTTTGGGTGGTACCGCCTCCTCTTTGCCTTGGCACTCAACACATCGGACAGGGCCGTTGGAAGGTTAGGGCTACGAGGCGCCATTCTTGCTGAGGTCACACCCCACTCTACTTTAAGTGCAGGTGTCTTATATCCTGTCGAGCAGGCATCAACGCCTACTGTTTCCAACCTTGATTTAGAGAAGAAATTCTATATGAGTTCATTGCCTGAACAAGTGCTTGCCAGAACTTTAGCCATGATTTGCCTCAAATTTTTCATTTTCTTTTGGAAATCAAGGATTCTTACAAATCAGAATGCCCACCTGTGACAGACTGAGGTTTGCAGCCAGATCGTACGGACCTCAGGGCTCTGGCCACACTTGCAAGCCATCCCGGAAGACGCGTGTACACTGGGAGGCCAGACATTAACATTGGCTCACTAGCTTCTCTCTACTGACCGGCCAGGGGCGCTAAGGATCTGTCTTTCTCCATTCTGCAGGCATTGGGCTTACCAGCAAGGATGGCCATTCCTGGATCTTGTGTGGGTGCTGGGATCTAGCCTTGAGTCCTCATGCTTTCTTGGCAAGCAGTAAGCATGGATGATGATAAAGTCATCTCGCCAGCCCCATGCACATTTATTTTAATAGAAATATTTTTGATCCCATAGAACATGAGAGGCAGGGAAGCTTGTGGCCCTCTGTGAGGAGGGAGGCACCCTTGCTTGCTGTCCAGCCCCCAAACTCCAGATAGCAGAGTGAAGTGGCCATGTTTCTCATCACTCATGCTGACTGTGGTGACTCAGAGGACAGCACTGTGGCCCCTGGGTGACTAAGGTGGGCACACTAATGGCCTCTTCTGTAGTGGTCTCAGTGGCTTCTACCCACCGACCGCACAAAGCTCCACAGGTCATGGAAAAAGGCACAGGTAAGTAAGACACGTTCTTTTCTTAGATAAAAGAATTATACCAGGGCTGCTTGGACAGAACTTTTCAGCAAGATAACAATTCTATTCAACCTTCCAAATGGGTTGTGGTGAGATGGTCAGATGGCATAAAAGAGGAACAGAAACATTTTATCATTATAGATCAAATGTGGCTAGCATGGCTATGAGGTATGAACTCTTATTTTTACTGGATTCTTAATAAGAATCTCCCGAAATGTGGATGAAGTTGCCACATATAATGCAATATAAAGTATCTTGGAAGAATTTGTTAATCTTGCTATTTGGGCCAAATGATTCCTCTAGACGAACGTGGAATCAAGACGCAGGTCCAATATTGCCTCTGTCAAATGAAGAAATGGAAATAAATGTGAAAGTGGGAACTCTGAATGGGATTTTTTTTCCTTTGTCTTTGCTTTCCAACATAGGCTCTGCTTAGACACTTAAGGCGGCCTCAGGTTCCACAGTGGGGGAGGAGGATTTCAAGTAGAGAACTCCATTTTCAGTGCCAAGATATCTCCAGGATAACGTTTTGTTCTTTCTTGAATTTTCTCACTTCTCCCTGTCCTTTGCTGATCTGTTTTCTAGCCATTTCATTAGGATTTCTCTGTTGCGACAGACACATTAAAGTCTGAGGGATTTTCTGTACAGGGTTTTGTGTTCATGTGAGCTAAGGTCAAATCCTGTGTTCTGTAAAAGTTATCAACATATTTCCAAATAAGGACTTGGAAGACGATGACAGCAAGGGAAGGGGCCGCACAGTTAGCTTACTACCCTTTGCACAGAGGCTTCCGCTACGAACAGATCTTTCTGGAACGTTCAACAGAGTTTGATTTTATACTTCCTCCAGTGTTTTCTTGTTTTCATTATCTGAATTCATTTCCTATAAAGAGCTGAGATAAACTCTTGAAAGTTTAGATGCATATACACACAAGCTGCTGAGTCAGTAACTGCTTTACTGAATAGGTGGATCCCTGGTGTGCTCTCTGGGACAATCAGTGCAAATGCAGGGTAGATTTGCCAGAGAGTTCAGAGCAGCTTCCCGCCTACACAAGGGTATGCCGGGTAAATAGGGGAAACATGGGAAGTCTGTAGACTCCATCCAGGCTCGGTTCCTGACTTCTGAGCATTGACTTTCTGTCTTGCCCTTTGAGAGGTGGGCAATCTGTAATTTAAGAAATTTACATGAGTATAATGGTGGCCTCCAAGGAGAGCACAGACAGGAAAGTCACGGGACAAATTATTATCTTTGAGTCACATGACTTATAATTTACAGCATAAGTCCTTTGGCTAGAGAGAAAGCGCTCCGTGGTTAAAAGCATGTATTGCTCTTGCAGAGAACCTGAGTTTGCCTCCCAGCACCCAAGCTGGATGCTCACAGCAACCTGTAACGTCAGCTCTAGAGGACCTGCCAGCCTCTTCTGGATTCTGCGAGCAACTGTACTGACCTGCACACACCCCGGACAGCCGCACACTAACATACACAATTAGAAATAAAACAAATATTTAAAATAGCCCAATGTAAAGAGAAAGGGAGACCCTAGAGACCAACATATTGTTATGCTGTGATGATGCGTCTTTGACATGCGATCTCCTCACTAACAAGTGTGGTTTGAGGACCAGAAGTGAAGATTTGTCAAAAGAGCCCAGTGAATGGAATGGAGGAGCCTATGGCTAATGACGTTTGTTCCTGCTGTGAGGAAGAAGCAGGCTATTGCTTGCCTATTAAACTTGGGATTTTATCAGCTTTCCTTGGAGTTACCACTTGGTGATGGCGGCTATTGAGTGCTCTGTGTGTCTCTGTATTGGTGAGCCACACATTCATACTCACGTATCTCGTGAGCACTTGTGTTTGTTGCTCTCAGTGAGAACCTCAGCCAGGAATCTCCAGAGGAACATAGCTAGTGTGTGTGGGGGGGGACTTATTGGAGGAATTGGGGCTCACATGTAGAGAAGCCAAGTGCTCGCCTAGTAGACTACCCAAAAGCCAGAGGCCACAGAGTGCTGACGTGGCTTAGTCAAAGTCTGCAGGCCTTGGTGTTAATGAACTCAGTCATACAATGCTCATACCTAGGTCCTGGGCGTGAGAACCTGGGAAAACCTGCTACTGGTGTAAACTCTGGAGGCCGAAGGCCAGACAGTTCAGAGTCCTGGTTTTCAAAAGCAGACGAAACGGGTGCTGTTCTTAGAAAGATATGGGGGAATTCTTTTTCTATAATTCTTTTTGAGACAAGGTCCTGCGTATTCCGGGCTGGCTGAGAACTTGATAAATAGCCAAGGATGACCTGGAACTACTGGTCTCTCCTTCCTCTGCCTCCCAAGTGCTAGGCAAACAGGCATACCTGATTTACATAGTGCTGGAGCCAGAACCAGGCTTCAGGCAACTCCCCCTACTGAGCCGCATCTCCAGCTCCTGTACTCTACTGTTCTGTTTTGTTCCTCAGTGTGCGTGGAACAGAACTTTAAATGCTGAAGTTTTAAGTTGTTTGTTTTCACATGTGTGTGGATGGGGGCTGTCGTAGTATGTACTTGTTGCAATGTGTGCATGCATGTGTAAACGTGGATGCGTATAAGTACATATGGGTATGAAGGCCAGGGGTTGACATTAAGTGTCTTGCCTCAGTCACCTCCATCTTTCCTTTCTGAGACAAGGTCTCTCACGGAACTTGAAGGTCATCAATTCGGCTAGGCTAGTTAGCCAATGAGCTTTAAAGACATACCTGTCTTCATCTGTACCTCAGTCCACAGCGTTGGTGTTCATGACATGAACTGCCTCTCTTGGCTTTCTATGTGGATTCTAGGGATCTGGACTCAGGACCTTATGCTTGTCTACTTGACACTTCACCAAAAGAGCGGTCTCCCCAGCCCAATAAAGTTATTACATCTTTTGTTACATTTGTTTATTCCTTTTGCAGGGAGGGAGCAGAGGGAGCCAAGGCTCACGTGTGGCAGTCAGAGGAAACTCATAGGATTCAGCTTTCTCTGTCTGTCATGTAGGTTCTGGAGATCAAGATCAGTTCATTAGGCTTCGTGGCACATGCCTTTAGCTGTAGAGTCATCTTGCTAGTCCCAATAAAGGTTGTTTTTTTTTTAAGTCAATAGACAGGCAGCTTATAAATCAAGTGGGATACTGAAAAATACAAACCCAGATCCACCAAATGCTCTGGGTGACCCAGTAATTTATATTTTAAGAAACACCACATTTCATAGGTATTGAATACATTGAAATGCAAATCCCACGCCAGGTCTTCTGGGCTCTGGAAGAACTTGCCATCTCTCCAGTATCATTTCCTGAACCACACACTCAGTTTCTGTTTCATAATCATGACAAAGCCCTTCCATCCCCAATCCCCCCCCCAACTCACAATGCCTTTGGCTGAGTGATTCTGAAGTCTGCCTTCTCTGTATCTTGCTTTAAATAATATTTCTTCAGAGAAGTCCAGTGCCAGGGATGGGTCATGTCTATTAGAGTTATCGGCCAGTGAATTCCCATAAATCTGCCTTCAAACGCTAGTCTATTGTCAATTCTCCTGGTTATCCCCAGAACTCGCTAATAAGATCCTATTGCTGAAGATGCCACATGCTTGAGACACAGAACAAGGAGAGATAAAGCAGACACACACGGAGTCCACACTTCCATAGTGTCTGTTGGCAACTGATAACTTCTGGGAGGAGAGTCGGTTTTCTTCTAGGGCTGTAGAAGGAGATCAGGCGCTACTGGATGCCCCACACCCATGTGTTTATGGGAAGAACAAATTGCACTTGCTGGTTTTTAAAAGAAAGGCAAAAAGTTGGGTAGGTAGGGCATGGTACAGATACGGGAGGATCTGGCATGGTACAGATGTGGGAGGAGCTGGGGTGGTATAGACATGGGAGGAGCTGGGAGCAGGTATAAATATGGTAAAAATGCACTACAAAATTCTCAAAGAACTAATAAAAACCGAGGGGGAAAAAGTTCTCCTAGACCCCTCACAAGTTAAGTCTGCCTCCTGTCCACCTCATCACATCCCTTGCTGTGTTTGCTTTGCCCCACTTGTACCTAATACCTCCTATTTCACTATGCATAGCCTAAGGGCTCTGAACACGCAGGTTCTAATTCCTCCTATTTCACTATGTGTAGACTAAGGGCTCTGAACACAAGCAGGTTCTCTTACCTTGCAGGCACCCAGTCTGTTCTGCTGTGTGGATGAGATGGTGTGAATACGAATGCAAATCCTCTAAGGAGCACCCACCTCCCGCTACACCCTACACCTAGTTTCCTGTTACAAACCACCCCATCCAAGTCATCCGCCTTTCCTAGCCCCACAAAGAACCGCCCTGAACTGAAGACAGCAAAGAGAGACACGAAAATGGCGAGGGAGCAGTTTTTCTTCTAAAAAAATAAATCCTCAAGAGCGACCTCGACGCCTGCTACAAATTAGTTGCCAAAAAAATATTTGCTTAACTCTTGAACTGCATGCTCGGGAAATAAAAGGGAATTTATTTGTGCTCTGTAACCAGACCCTTGAGAAATGCCTGCTGTACTTCTCCAGCTCCTTTGAGAATTACCTGGACACCCTATGCCCTGCCCTTTCTTATCCCCTCTTTAAATGAGATATTTGCGTTTTAAATGAAGACCATTGTTTGCCCATCATCGGTGAAAAAGCATTGCTGTGCACGCATTCCTCATGTAATAAAAAATAAATCCCTTAAGCCTATAATTTGCTCCTGTGGGTTTTGAAGTTTGAAGTTCAAGAATGCATCTGCCACGGGGAAGTTGATTCTGGGGCTGAACAGCTCTGCAGCTATGTATGTGCCCATTGTTCATGGTGGAGGAATGGTTAGGAGGGGCTCGGTGTTCTGTTCCCATAATAAACCCTATGTTTCTAAACACAGGTGCCTTTGGATGCAGACACCTGTGTCATTAAATAGGGGCAGATTACAATAGCAGCCCAGAGACAGGTCCCTTGGAAATTCAGGGCGCCATTACCGCAGAAGCTCTTATCAGCCATCACTATTATTTCTTTGATGATACTATGGCACAGAAATGATGGTGACTTACCAGATTATCTGCCACCACGCTTTCAACATGCTGCTGTGTAGTGTGGGGCAGGGAGGAAGTCATGCAAGAAGTCACCCTATTGTCATCACGGAAAAGAGTCATCAAAAGGCCCCCCGCTCCATCCCTATCACTGACATCTGCTCCTTGTTCCATCTTTGTGTCTGTCTCTGGTGTTTGATGGACAAGAATGAAAGAGTTCATGAAAAAGGCTTGTTCACTGGTGGCTTTGATGAGAAGTCCTGGGAAAGCATCAGAAACGTGCAGGGCGGAGAAAGGAAGGCTATCAGGTGACCTGCGGCCATTCTTCTGCGGCTCCCTGATGGAGTCCTGTAGCACAGACACCAAGACTCAGGGCACCACATGCCTCTCTCTATACTCAGTGCTAGGTGTCCCCTGACATTTCTCTCTGTGGGAACTCACCTTTCTGTAGTTACTCTTGGAGCCATCAGCTGCCCTTGTTCTAAATTAGTGTGTCCTAAGACACAGCAGTCAAGAGTTCATTTCATAATTGATCAACAAAGTTCATTTCCTTTTCTATGTTTAAGCATTTTATTAAGATATAATTGATAAGCAAAAAAACCATGTCTGTATTTCATGCATGTAGTTTTATAAGCTTTGAAATAAGCATACCTATGGAAACATCACGCCATATATGCACTAAGCCTGTAAACATGGGTTTCTTTCTTCCCCCTTTATCTCTTTGTATTGTTATTGTCTCTTGGGATATAATACTTTACATGACAGTTGCTGCCTTAGCTAAATTTCCCATAGACAGCAAGATACTGTTGACTCTGAGTACTGCGCTATGGTGATGATTTACTTTGTATAACTGAAGCTTTGCCAATTGACCAATAGCTGTAAAGTGTGACTCCTGTGAGAAGCCCATCATGCCCCGCCTACCCCCTCTTTCTCTATGCCTTCCCCTCCCCTCTCTCTCAACGCTTATGCTTAATTCTGTGTTCAAATCCCTCCTGGTCAGCTCCAGCTCGGCCTCATGCCGACTCGTCCTTTTTGCTGAAGAGCTTAGGATCTGGTTTTCAGTGGACAGCTTGTAAAGGCAGCCGCACTCCACTGCAGACCACAGCCTAGAGCTCCGTCTCTGACCGCAGCACGAGGAGCTTGATACCAGGCAGCTGGCTGGACTCTCTAGAGCCGTGACCTAGTTCTGTCAAAGCATCCCACATGCCCCCATGCCCCCTCCTTCCATGCTGTGCTCTTGTCTCTTCAGTACTGTGAGCCCACACTGCCCGCCCAGGGCTCCTCAGAGTCAGTGCTCTCCCATCCCAGAAGAAAACTTAAGGAAAATGATACTCAAAATATGACTTCTACTTCCTAGGAAATATGCACACAGAGCTGCAAAGTATTCAAGTGTGTGTGTGTGCGAGAGAGACCCACGCACATGGCATTTACTACCTGAGACTGTGCGGAGAGCTCATGCCGAAACCTAGCCTGGAAAAGTGTGCTCTGTCACATTAATGCTGTGAGATTCAAGTGGCTGTATCTCCTCTGAGAGGCACCACAGTCCGATTTCTCTAACTTCTCCTCCTCTTCAGTCTCCCCTCTTACCACATCTTGGGAGTTGCTCCTTTTGGCTCCTACCCAGGGAGCAGTGGCTTCCATTGGGGACTCTTGGAGGCCCAGAGTTTATGGGAGCCTCCCACGCTATACACGGCCTTCCCAGAAGTAGCATTTGTCCTGGAGATGAGAGGGATGTCACAGCTTAAAACCAGTGTCTCCTGGGTGGCAGAAAAATGACGAATTGGCTGAAATTAGAGATAGCATCTTATTGCTTGCAGGAACAAGATAAAACCTCTCTGGTTGCACTAAATTGTGAGCCCTGAGGCTCTGACCTCTCATTTTCTTTAAAATAAGGGACAATTCCCAGATCTGGGCACACAGCACTCTTTCTTTTCAGGTTTGCTCTGTGTTCTTCTTGTGCAGAGAAACTCAACAGGACTACGAGGAGGCCATGGATGAACCACTGTTGTAACTGTTTGGAGCCAGACCAATGCCAATGGACCATCCCTGTGTACAACTCTATGGAAATGGAGTACCGCCACCCCCAAGAACTCCTCGTCTCAAGCAGGGTGCTGTAGGCCTGTTTTTGAGGATGTGGTTCTTAAATCCTCTCAACACACACACTAGGAGACAGACAGAAATCCCTTTCAATCTGAAATGCCTTGTGTTTGGATTTTACTGTTTGTTGTTGTTGGTGGTGGTGGTTTGTTTGTTTCAGAAAGGATCTCCCTACATTGGCCAACCTGATCTCAAGTTCATTATGTAGCCTTGGCTTTAAACTCTCAGTGACCTTTCTTCCTCAGCCTCCCATCCCTGGGATGACAGACATGCGCCGCCATGTTTAGCTCTCCATTTGACTTTAAGCTGAGAGAGAAGTTCTGTGGGAACAAAGCTTACAGATTGATCGTCAAACTATACACAGTTTCAGCACCTTAGACAATGAAAGTCTGCATTCTTTGCTCTATTTCTGTCCTTCTTATACTCCTGTGCAAAACTCATTAGGTCAAATATTTTATGTTTCTAGTTTTCCTGTGAGATGAAGGAGGAATATGTGTGTATCTCTATGTATGTGTGCCCCATGTTTAAAGAAACTCAGATTCCCATGCACTTGAAACTTACACTTTTAACACTGTTCGGAGGGAAACTGAGCTACCCTAGGACACAAGCTATAAGACATCAGGTTGGGAAAAAGTATTTCTCCTGTGGATATGGAATTCACTGTGGCCCAAAGGACTCCACAAAGTGGTTTTAGAGTTTCCCAATGTTCTGAAATAGGAAGTTGTGCAAAGATGAACGTAAAACTGGATATTTGTTTTTCAGCCTAAAATATGTTCTCCTTGTTACTTTTGACCGTACGTGGAGTTTCTTCTCCTTTTGCTCCCCGGGTTCTATCTGGGGAGATGCTCTAGACAGCTCAACTGGGACCGCTTGTAAATAGCCACTATTTTAACAGTCACAAGCCCCACAGCCTGTCTGCTGATAGGTCACATGTTAAATAGATATTTCTGAACATGAGTTTTTATCTGAAGGCCTAAAAGATGATGAGAAAACACATGCAGAGTAATACTCAAGAGTTCGTCCTGGTCACAAAACACGGGGCCACATGGAAAGTCTGTGCTAGCATGATCTCTTCTGCCATGAGCCCGTTCTTGTTGATCTGAGAGAATTCTGTGAAGAACAAGGATGGTGGGGAAGAAAAAGAGGAAGGAAAAAGAGAGAAATTAATACAGTTTCAAAGTTGAGAGACACGGATATCTGCATCCCAGCCTTGTATGCTGCATGTGTCTAGAACAGAATTGGGTTTGTGTACACTTCATTAGTGACCCCCAAGGATGAGGACTTTGTCCTTGGGAGACGTTGTTAGGTACCCCAGACTCTACCTTGGGGAAGGATCATTTTTATTTTTCAGTAATTATCATTTTTATTGAAATGTTAGGAAATGTTTTATCTTTATTTTATGTGTATGAGTGTTTGCCTGCGTGTATGTATGTATACAGATATGTATATATGTATGTATCACATGCCTGCAGGAATTGGATCCCCTGGAACTGGAGCTGCAGACTGTTCGGAGCCACGGTGTGAGTGCCGGGCACTGAACTGAGCTTCACTGCATTTCTCATAACTAGCGAGTCGCGTCTCCAGGCCCCGAATTCTTACAATTCCGTGCTTGTGTATAATGTGTTGAGAACATATCTACCCTGTTATTCTCTTATCCCCTGTATGTCTACAGTGCCTACTGGCACAATGGTGGCATGACTGTTTTGGGAAGAGTAACTAGCTGCCTTTTTTTCCCCTTATGGTGAAAATTCTCTATTTAATATAATATTTTATTATTAGAGAATTTCATGCAGTACATTTTTATGACATCCATAAGATTCCGTTTTGCTCGGTTCTTCAGAGATCTCTCAGTTTTGCAACATTCCTGCCCCTCCCTATCCTGACAAGTTAAGTTTGATAGAACCTCAAGTTCTTTTTATTTAACTCAACTGATGGTTTTGGGGACAGCTTTGTGGCATGTAGCCCAGGTTGGCCTTGACCCTCCTGCCTCTGATCTCCTGGCGCTCAGATCCTAGGTGTGAGCCGCCATCCTGATGGGATCTCAGGTTCTTCAAGAATGACCAGCACACCAGTTGGCAGTGCAGTTTCCCATGATGAGACAAGCACCCATCTGTCCCAGCGAGCTGTGAGCTGCGTGTGAACCCACGGCTGTGTTTTCTGGTTTAGTCTCAGTCCTGCCCCTGAACCGAGTGAGTTTTGACACACACTGAGCACGTGCTTACAGGAAAGGCCCGCGGACAGGCCTCAGGCAGGTTCAGCGCAGGCTGTGGCACCTCGCTCTATGTGCACTTTGCCTCTTGTCCAAGCTCTAACAGAGTCTTTTCTGGGCCCGCTGTGGAGTCTCATTGCTGCTGGAGTTGACTGCGGTATGACAGCTACGGTTTCTTCTGTTTTTCTCGCCTCCCTTGACCTTTTTTCTCTTCTCTTTGGTTAGCTGAAGAGGACCTAATGACAGGGACCCATTCTGGAAACTGCCATTAGGCGGTCTCATCGCCCTGTGAGCATTTCAGCGTACCTATGTACCCACCTAGATGGTAAATAACCCTGCCACTGGTTACATGGTACATACGTAAAGGCGTGCTGTATAATATGTATAATTATAGCCTGTGGCTCTGAGGGTTACCAGGAAAACACAGTAAGACTGGACCAAGCATAAGAGAAGTTAATTAAGTTAAGGGATATAAGTGAGACGCCCAGGCCACTGCCAGCATGACCAGATGTAGTGCTCATTGGCACATGGACAGACTCCCAAACACCCATAGAAGTATAGAACCACGCAGTAGCCAGTGGCATGGCCATTTATTGTTATTAAACGTTGCACGCCACGCTGTGCCTTTGTAGGGTAGGAGCATGGCAGGTTCGCTTCACCACCACTGCCGTAGCATGGGAGGAGCTTTTAGTAATTTACACAGCTGAGTTCTGCCGAAACTTTGTCTGGTAAACTTATGTGGATAACTGACCGTTTTAAATCTAAACTCTGTAAAGAACCATACAAGTTGGGGAATACTCTTTCCTTGATCCTGCCAAAAACTGGTCAGTAAAACTTCTGGGCTTTGGCTTTTAGGGCAACACTGATTTCTGCTGTGACTACGGGAGTTGAATAAACTGGTTTATGTTCAGTTCTTTTAAGCAGTGGTGTTTGCATATAAGAGCATAAATTTACCTCTGGTTGTGACTTCTGCCATTTTCTACCAGATTGCCTTCCCAGTTGGTGTGTCTCTAACCACTACAACAGTATAAGTACTGCCTTCCCAGTCAGTGTCTCTTTAACTACTATGGCAGTGTGAACACTGCCTTCCCAGACAGTGTGTCTCTTAACTACTACAGCAGTGTGAACACTGCCTTCCCAGTCAGTGTCTCTCTTAACTACTACAGCAGTGTGAATACTGCCTTCCCAGTCAGTATGTCTCTGTAACTACTACAGCAGTGTGAATACTGCCTTCCCAGTCAGTGTGTCTCTTAACTACTACAGCAGTGTGAACACTGCCTTCCCAGTCAGTGTCTCTCTAACTACTACAGCAGTGTGAATACTGCCTTCCCAGTCAGTGTGTCTCTTAACTATTACAGCAGTGTGAATACTGCCTTCCCAGTCAGCGTCTCTCTAACTACTACAGCAGTGTGAATACTGCTCCTTCTAAATGTCCATGACCTCCAGGAACTGAGAGTGATTCATATGACTTAGTACAACTTTAACAAATCCTAGGTTTATTTGGGCTCATGGTCTTCACGCTTCCAGCCCATGATCAACTGCTCTGGGCTTGTGACAGAACAGAGTATCATGGAGGAAGTATGTGGCTGAGCAAAACCACTCACCTCACAGCCAAGAGACTGAAGAGAAGAAGAAGAAGGAGTAGGGACAGGAGGGACAAGGTATGGGTTATTCCAAACCAAGGGTGTATGAAGACTTATGAAACTCTAGTAGTTTATAAGTTAATTAAAACATAATTTTAAGATAAATGATTTTGAATGGAGATGCATCCTTGGTGAACAATGTTGCTCCCAGAACAGACAGGTTATTAAACGAAAACTCCCAGGGCTAGCTATAAAATCCTTCCCTGGGTGTTATTGGTCTGGGAGGCCCCAGAGATAACCAAAGCAAAATGGGCCATGGTCATTACTCTTGGTTGCCCACAACAACTAGACGGTAAGGTCTTATTGCAGAAGACATCTACATTTTGTTTATAAAACACAGAGAAACCACTCTCAAATTAACCAAGAAGCTCTCTCCCTGCTGGCTAGCTTTCACGGCGTCAGAGGGCTCTGTGTAGGCTCTCTCTGTACTATGTATGTGTGATCAATGATCTTATCTACTAGTAGACTCTGCGTGTTATAAACTGATGTGCCAAGCCAGACGTGTCCCCTGGTGCAATAATGGCAAGACTGTTTGTGGATGGGGTAGGTAGCCACTCTCTGGACTCGATCTGAGGCCTGTTCCACAGGAGGGAATTCATGCCCAGTATAGCAAACTGGGTCTAGGTCCATGGTGAGGAAAACCAGAGGCCATAGGAGAAAACACATTGGTAGTTTTCTTTCTTTCTATGTGGCCATGTTGTCAAACTGTCTTCTGAATGTTTATGTTTACTTCTTCCATGTATGCTACTCTCCCAACGTGGTTAGAGTGCTGAGAATAAATGACTGAGCACTCTGTCATAGATGGGACAGCTACATCAACACACACACATGCTCACACACACGTGCACACACATGCACACGCAGGTGTGCACACATGCATACACACAGGCACACAAGGAATACACACATGCACACAAGGCACACACACATGCACACACACAAGCACACATATACATGCTCACACACATAGATGCACACACACATGCTCACACACATGTGCATACACAGGCACACATGCACATGTTCACACACACAGGCACATACACACATGCATATACCAGCACACGCACACACACACATGCTCACACACATGCACACACACACACAGAGGCATTTTTTTTTGCCACACTTGGACCAGCTTTGCTGCATCCTTCCTGACCACTTGTCTCTTCTGCTGACTTGGCTCCTTGATTCTGTTTTGTTTCGCTGATGGTAACACCACAGCCAGACTGTACTGATTTGGCAAGGTTTGGGGTTTCTCAGTAATTCTTGCTTTCCTGGCTCGGTTTGGATCACATGTTTCCTGTGTGTCTGCCATAGAAAGCACAGAGCTGCAGTGTGATTCATGGCTCCTCTTCACCAAGCAGCCATAAAACAGAGTCCAGAAAGCACAGCAGGGCTCTGAGAAGCTGCAGCCTCCTCTGCACCAGAATCTCTCCCTACGGAAAGATTCTCAGCTGCAACCACCCGCCCTTGATCATCAAAGAAAGCGAGCGCTCTCACCTGGTTCTCCATCACCACCGTCCACCCAGCCGCAACCTTTGGGCTTTACAGTCATTTCAAAGGAACACATTTTTCACTCCGGATCCTCATGGTTAGTGTGACTGCTTTGGAATCTGGTCCAGGCAATTCTCTTTAACCTCGTTTGTTTCTCTTTTTCTCTCCCCATTGAGCTAAACTGCTCTGAACTGTTTTCCCTTCTCTGAAAGCTGATTTTGACCACACTGGCTGAAGGAGCTGGAGTGGAAGTACCCCACGGCCACAGCGAGCCCTCTAATAATACGAGATGCAGTCAGCAGATACGAACCCAAATAAAGGGAAAATTAAATTACCTCCAGGAACGTGCTTCCAGCACATAAACAGTTCCTTCAAGAATGTGCATTCTCCCAATTTAAACAAAACAAAATAAAAACAAACAACAACCAGAGACCCAGTAGCCTAGGAGTATGGTTTTTTGTTTTGTTTTGTTTTGTTTGCAAAATTTGATAAAATTGAAACTGACTCTTCATTATGCACTTGAGAAAGTGTATGAGCACATCAGAACTCACAGGTCAGGTCAGAACAAGTCTTAACAAAGAGATTGTGTCATGGCAGTCCAGTCCAGTGGCTTTCTCAGGAGGCCTTCACAGTGGGCATGCTTCTGATGTTCCAATGTGGGGGGTAGGGTGGGGCTGGTCCCATGCTCACGCAGTTGAGTTCACGCAAGTCCAGCATGCAAAGCTCTGCAGAATGTACCTCAGGTCACTAGAGAGAGAATGTGGGCGTAACTAGAGCCCCCTGTCTTCCTCTAACACCCGCCCCCAGATCAATCTCACCCAGTTCTTGAAGACATCTTCCCAGAAGCTCCTGGACCCAGAATGCACTTAGCACTGGTTGCTAGTGCCCATTCTCTCTGTGCTGGATCTCAGCTGAATGTACCCCCAAAGCTGCAGTGTTATGAGCAGTGGACACTTGTAAGAGGTAGAGCCACTGGGAGAGCTAGAGTCATTGGGATGCTCCATGGGACACTGTGGGGTCCTGTTTCTTCCTCCTCCTCTTTTGTGTCCCATCCAGGAAGTAAACCGTTTGTTCCACGGAGTGCCCTTGCCATAATATATTTCCACACCACAGACTCAGAACAACAGGGCCCATTAATCCTGGGCTGAGACCTCCATTGTTGGCAAAAATAAATCTTTCCTCTTCATAAGTTGACTGAATTGTTTTGGTGACAGACACTGGCTAGTATACTCATCCTTCATTCTGGCCCTTGGGTTATGTTGCCCAATGGAAAATTTGAATTTAAACTTTTTCCAAACTCTGCTATTTTTTTTTTGAGAGGGGGAGACAAACACACATTTATGTTTGGTAAATGTCACATTCCATATCCTATTTCTGAAAAGATAGGGTACCCATTTAGTTTGAATGAGAATGGCCCATATAGGCTCATATATTTGAAGGCTTAGTTCCCAGCTGGTCAACTATTTGGAAGGATTAGGAGGTGTGTCCTTGTTGGAAGAGGTATGACTCTAGGAGTGGGCTTTGAGTTTTCAAAAACCCATGCTAGTGTTGCCCTTTCTGCCTGCTGCTGTTGGGTCAGAAAGTAGCTCTCAGCCGCTTCTCCAGGTGGCCTGCTAAATGCCACCATGCTCTCCGCCAGCATGATAATGAACTAACCCTCTGAAACTGTAAGCAAGCCCACGTTAAAGCTTGTTGGAGCACATCTTTAATCCTGGCACATGGGAGGCAGAAGCAAGTGGATCTCTATGAGTTCAAGACCAGCATGGTCTGCAGAACCAGTTCCAGGACAGTCAGGGCTACATAGAGAAACCCTGTCTCATTAAAACCAAAAAGGAAAAAAAAAAGTTGCCTTGGTCATTGTGTCTCTTCACAGCAACAGAACAGTGATTAAGACACCATCAGATTTTTAAAAGTCCTAAGGAGTCCCATTTAAACCAACCAGCAAACCAACCAACAAAACCAAACAAATTAGAAAGAAGAATTCTTGCCTACTGTTTAATTACCCAAATTTCTGGATTATGAAACATCCTTGGGGAAGAGCTCTTTAAAACTATGTGTGAGAAATAAATCCTAGGAAATGCAAATCTAGCTGGGCAGTGGTGGCTCATGCCTTTAGTTACCTCCGATCCCTGAGTTTAAGGCCAGCCTGGTTTACAAAGAGAGTTCCAGAAAAGGCCAGGGCTGTTACACAGAAAAAAAGCTCTGAGAGAGAAAGCGAGAGAGAGAACACAAATTTAGAGCTTTCTATATGAAGTACAGAGAGGAAGGAGAACTGGAGAGAGGCAGTAAGGATCTGAGAGGAGCCAAGGAGCTAGAAGTGACGAGAAAGTGTTCTCCTCCTTGGACTTCTGGCCTCTCAAGCTATAAGAAAATGCAGTTCTGGGGAAAGACAGCTGGGAGGGAGCTTCCCTTGTCTTGTGGGTCACTCAGCAGGAGATGTTCACATGCAGGAGGCACTCCTGGGGAGTTCCCTCTGGTACAGAGAGATCTCTAGAGAACTTGAGCTGTGTCAGGACAGGCAGAAGAGTGGATCAGCCCAGCCCTGAGGGGCCCAGCCGAGAAGTGGCTCTTGGTGGCGGGTGCTTGAGTGGAGTTTCTACCGCTTAGAAGTCCTGGTTCTTAGTTTCCCTTGCAAAGCTATCGTGATTCTTATAGTCCCTCTGACTCTCGGATTTAGGGTCATCCATGGGAATCCTTAAAGGAAAAGCTTGCCCTATACTTTTAAAAGTTCTTATTTTGCGGTGCTGTCCTTCCAAACCTACACATGCTAGGCCAGCACTCTACAGTGAGCCACAAATCCCTAGCCCTCGGCAGTTTTCATCATGTGACTAAGCTTTCCACGGAATTAGTTAGCAGAGGTCGGCAGTAGTTCAACATTAGTAAACGATCCTTAAGTTTTAAATTCCCTGCCATTCGGTAGAGAGATGAGCATATGCCATCGGGTCTCCTCCTCTCTGGATGAGAATGCTCTCTTGATCTAGTGTGCCCCTGCTGCACATATGTCCCATCTACTAGCTCACCCAGTAGCCACCTTGGTTAACAATTGACTGTCATGGCCTCATGGTGTTTGGATACAGTTGCCAGGGCTACCTGATGTTTCAGGCACCCAACGAAAATCTTGGATTTCTCATAGACTGGACAAGCGCAGGTGCTCAGGCTATCAGGCCTGGAAAACATGCTTAATATGTGAAACCTGCTTGGAACTTAGGTTCACTCCCATATGAAGACCCAGACAGGTTTGTCCTTACCTACTTCAGTGGGAGGACATGGAACTTAGGTACAACTGCATTACAGAATTCAAGTAACAGGAGCTGGGCCATCTTTAGAATAATTGAGCCTTACCCATTAAATGCCTCCTATGGATTTAACTGCTTGGGCATTTTCCAGAGGAAACTAAGGGCAACAGTCTCTATTGGAAACCCACATTTTCTGAAATTCCTGAAAAGCTGTGATGTCTATCTCTCATTGGCTTCTTGGCTAGGTCTTGTTTTTCTGGAGGCCTGTCAATCCATGGGCAGCTGGGAGTGCGGGGCCGAGTTCCGCTCCTGGGCCTTCTTTTAGGAACTCAAATGTTTCTTTTCTCTGTTGGTTTTGAAACTAGTGACAGTTTCAGGAAAAATTAGTTTTCCCTTTATATAAAGTCAATTGTATTTTTAAATTTTAATAGCTGCTTACCACTTAAAAGTTCTTTGGTAGACCGTCGGTAGGCATTTTCTTTGAGGGGGTGGCCTCGTGGGAGGCCGCTGTGCCGTGGTTGGTTTGTATGCAGAGAGATGTGCCTGCAAGCCCCCTGTGCCTTCTGCAGATGCAGAGCTATTTCCCTGCATAGCCAACCTGTCAGAATTGCTTCACGGAGCTCTGCCTGCGACCTCCAGGCTACAGAAAGCAGCAAAGAGATTCTTGAACTGGGTCCAGATGGAAAACACAGCGACAGCTTTGGATCCCTTCCAGCAGCTCCAGAAGAGCGGCTGCAGATACACGCTTCTTCACGGGGTCCGAAGGAGGCGTGGGAGGGGGGAAACCACATCCCTAAAATCTTTCCACGGTCAGAAGTAAACACACCAAGCACAGGGCCAATATTTCACATGGACATTTTCACAGGGCGTTTGTACACTGTTACGACCACGGCCTTCATGGTGTGAAAAAAACCCAGGCTAAGAAGCTTGGCGTCGCGAGCCTGGTTGCCTGTGCACTATAGTCTGAGCTGTGATCTGGCCCCTCCCTGCAGCTCAAGTCTCAATTCCTTCTCTGAGAAGAGGAGGGGGAGGAGACCTGCTTCTGGGGTCACGGTGAGGACAGAATGAGATTGATAGAAACTTTGGTTTGTAAAGATGGTGCCTGTCACACAGATGTAAAACACCATTCGGAAAGGTCCAAGGGAGCCTTTCTCTTAAAAGGGACATGCATCATCAGGTTAGAGTTCTCTGAGAAGAAGCGGAGTGGGCGCTAAACTTGTGCTACATGCCCAGCCCCTTTCTGTTTTCCTTGAGAAAATAGGCGGAGGCTGAGCTTCCTCCCTTCCCCTATCCAAAGATATTAGGTGCACAAGAAAACGTGACGGGATTGCCACTGGAATTCCACAGAGGGATCTGTGGAATCTAAAGGGGACACACACCTGTGTGGCAGCCAAAGTCACAGACATACTGCAGAAAGAGGACAAGCACAACTGTGGGCTGCCATCATCCCTGTTCCGGTCAGGGAAACTGTCCACGCTGGAGGGGCTCTCCAAGGGGGACGCAGGCCGACGTGAGCCCTGAGCATTTTCTCTGGATATGGTTAGGTCACCCAGGCACTCCGGATTCAGTATTTTCTTCATATTCTTCTCTTCCTTTGTGAGTGATGGTCTGCCTGAAACCTACAGCACCTTCTTGGTCATTCAAAGTGATCCGAAGTCTGCAGATCAGTGCTTCCTGTAAAGGAGAAACTTACCTCAGAGAGTCTCAGAAGCTCACTTGAAGTGGCATTGCTCCATGCCTTCTGGGGCATCTCTGTGTCATTATAGCCTTTGGAGGACTCATGGGCTGTTTGGTGTGACCCGAAGACAGTCACTTAACCTCCCCCTTGGTACTCAGGAGTGTGGTTAGTGGATCACCAGTGATGGTGTCACTTGGCAAACAGAGCCAGCCCACTCCATGTTCCTGCTGCTTCACAACATTCACCTGAGCATCTCCATTCAAGCCATTCCTGTTTGCTGCTCATTAATGAAGGGGGTCAGAGACCGGAACCTGTGACTCTGGACCTTCCTTCCAGGTTCTAAAATGTTTTCAGCTCTTCCCTGCTTGCTTCTCTGCTCATTTACGAGCTCCCAATTTGAAAGCCGTGTCTGAAGGATGGGAGGTTATAAGACGGCCTGACGGTCAAGGGACGGTGGGCAAGCGTCTGCGTCTTTTACTGGGCGTGCTGTTTCTGAGTGTTAGAGATGAGCAGTAACTAGAGTCAGTGCCAATTGATCCAAATCAAAGACTTGATGCCTTTGGAAGGGCTGAGAACAGTGAGGCTCCGCAACAGAAAAGGAACGAGGATGCAGACTCCCAGAGGTGAAGCATACGTGCCTGCGCAGGCACGGCACAGTGGACAAGAGGAAGGAAACCTTGGCAATTAGTGCCCGTGGAGGGCCGCTCTTCTCCCAGCTCACAGTCTCAGAGAGTCTCCGGACCCTTTGTAGGCATATGTGTGACCTTTGGAGAGAATTGTTTGGGTCACCCCAGCCCCTGGCATCCATATATCAAAGGGTCTGGAATGCTCAGGTGGAAGCTCCAGCCCAAGCCTCCAGCCCTGAGAAAGCCTGCCATCAGTAGCTCCGCCCTCAGAGGGCGCTAATCTACTCCTGAGAAAGCCTGCCATCAGTAGCTCCGCCCTCAGAGGGAGCTAATCTGCTCCTGAGAAAGCCTGCCATAAGCAGCTCTATCCCTGAAGATATTAAAAGCTCCCACCTCGTGGTTTTCCCTTGTGGTCTCCTCAACTTCCCCTGGGGCCATCCAGGAATGATGTGCCCAGAATAAACTTGGATTTATTGATTCAGTTTGATTGGTTTATTACATCAGCAGTGATGGATTCCCACTAACTAGAATTTAAACTTAACACCCATGATTGATAACCACCATGTATTGAAGTTCACAGAGTCCCCAACACAGATTCAAGGAGACCAGGGTACTTGTCTCAATTCGGCTACCAACAAAAGCTAGGGGGTAGCATGAGAAGAAAGCATATATGATCGGCTTGCCCAGGCTCGTGCTAACTGCAGTTAAGAATGGATTCTAAGTACTTTCACTGATCTGTCAGTGAAAATCTATCACAAAATCAGGGCTTTGAGATACGCTTCACAGGCTGACAAGATGGCTCAATAGATAAAGGCACTTGCTGCCACGTCTGACAACCTTCCCACATGGTTGGAAGAGAGAGTTGATTTCTGGCAGATGTCTTCTGACCTCTACACTTGAGCCATGGCATGTATGCACACTAAGCAATGCCCACCACACATCTAAATAAATAAATATAATTTTACAACAAAAGTAAGTTTAAAAATGTTTGTCTGACTAATGTGACTGAGACTACTTCTTCCCAGTCCAGGACTTAGTCACACAGTAAGAGACCAGGGGCGAATGGAGTCCTGGGACCCAAGAGCCAGAATTCTCCGAGAAGCAGAGATGGGAGGCCATCTCACTCAATGACTTTCTATAATCTTTGTGCTTTGTCTTTGATCTTAAACTTGCATGAGAGAGTTACTTTCTCTCACATCTTCTAATCAGTTCTTCTTTACGTGACCAGGGGGACACAGAGCTAAGACAGCCCTCAGTTGTGTCTACCTACAGGGCAAGCAGCTCAGAATACCCAACAGAGTGACAGCCCCAAGCAGCATCCCCACCTTCCGTCTGGATGGAGCACAGCGCTGTCTGTGACCGCAGGCAGACAGCACTCACGCCTACACAGCCTCTTCATCAAGGTCGACCCTTCAGCAATTTTTATTTCGTGTGTGCGGGTGTTTCATCTGCACACATGTGTGTGCACCACTCGGACGCCCAGTGCCTTTGGAGGTCAGAAGATGATGTTGGACCCCTAGACCTGGAATCACAGATGGTTGTGAGCTGCCCTACGGGTGCTGGGAGTTGAACCTGGGTCCTCTGGAAAAACAGCCAGTGCTCTTAAGCGCTGAGCCATCTCTCCAGCCCCCAACATCAACTTTTGGGCACAGAGCAATTCAGAGTTCTTCACACGCATGAGGCTAAGCCAAGGCTTTCTAGTCTCACAAACAAGTGCATTTTACAAGTCCAAATTTGCTTTTGAAAGTGACAAAGAAATACACAAAGCTTTGGTTGCCAAACATTTGTAAACTGTTTTCCCTTTGCAAATGCCTTTAAAACATGGGCTCTCTGAACCTCTCAGTCCAGAGTGGCTCTCTGCCATGGGACCCCGGGAGTTTCCTTTCCAGGATGAACCAGCCACTGAAGGAAGGAGCTTTAGTCACTATTCTGTTGCTGTGCTGAGACAGCCCGACAAGAGCAACTGTCATAAAGACAAGCCTTTAACCGGGAACTTGCTTATAGTTCTAAAGGGTTAGTCCGTGGTCTCCACAGCGGGAACTAGACAAGCATGGCTCTAGAGAAGTAGCTGAAAACTTTACAACCTTCTCTTCAGTCAGTGGGCAGAGAAAGAAAGAGAGAGACTGGGTCAGGGGTGGGATTTTGAAACCTGAAAGTCCACCCATGGTGACACACATCCTCTAACAAGGTCACACCTCTTACTCCTTCCCCAAAAGTTCCACCAGCTGGTACTAAGTGTTCAAACACATGAACCTATGGGGCCATTCTCATTCAAACCAGCACAGAGGGCAGGCTGTGAGTGACGGTTCTTCAGCCAGAAGCTTTCTAAAACTGCCTGGGGGAAGTTTTAGAAACTGCACGGACCTCATTTCCCTCTAAGGCCCTGCAGTGTTTGGGGGAGATGTTTTGATTTTACAAAAATGAGGCTAATAGATAAACAGTGAACCAGAGTCTTTCCAACTGAGCAGAGAAAGTGTATAGAATAAGAGTCTATATTTTGGTTTTTTTATCTCTCTCTTTTTTCTTTTTTCTTTGTTTTTAAGAGGAAGGTTCACACCCAATTGGATCCCAGCTCTTTGTAAGAGCTGGTTCTATGCAACCAGAAAAAGTTCATTGTAACTAAGTCAAAATAAGTGGGCTAAAGATCCGAGGAGCAGCAGGAGACTTCATGCTCATAGTTATCCCACGTCAGGGATCCTTAACCACCGTCTAGCTCCCCTGTGATCTCAGCTCCAGGACGATCAGCCTTTACCGTAAAGGTCATCATGAATTACCAAGAAAGGAGGGTTTGTTTCCATTCATAAACGGGCCAAAGAGGCAGCTGGGCAGAGACAGTCAAGGCAGACCTGTGGACCAGAGGCAGACTCAGTCCCTGTCCCCGAATATCCTGCTCTTTAGCTGACTAGTGGGCGAGGGAGGCACTGTCAAGCACAACTGACTAAAACAGCACACTGCTGTCCACTAGAATGGAAAACTCAACCTTCATCTGAGACACAGCAGTACAAGGTTTGAATTAAACCTTTGCTACAGGGTTCCTCTGCCTGGGGATTTATACACTCTCCTGCATTCCATCCCCTCCTGGGTGCTGACAGAAGGATTCTCAAGTCGCCACAGGACCACTTTCCAGGAAGCCACTCTCCCAACACTGTGACTCCGCAGGGGAGAGCATATTCGAACAGACAAGGCAAATGCTTCGGAGGCTGTATAGCAGTGCTGAGCAACACGGTGAGTGTGCGCCAGACCCACACTTTGCTTTGCTTTTAATGAGCAAATTGAAAGTATGTATGTATCATGTATGTATATATTTAAAACAAAAAATAGCAAATAAGAATGATGGAGAGAACCTCAAGGTCTGCCAATAATAGATGGACTTTAAAAAAATTAACTTTTATCTGTGCTATATTCTGTTAGTTTTGTTTATGCTGTCCCTGTTCTCAACATTTACACATACAAACCAGGCATTGGTAAAACCTCAAGTGCCCAAGGATCACCTTGGCTATCAGACACCAACAGGGCATTCCATTTATAGAAATTAAATAAGCTCATTTTTAAGGCCAATTAAGAAATAATAATATATAATATATTATATATATTATTATAATTATATATATTATATAATATTATATATATACTTATATAATATATATAATTATATATATTATTATAATATAATATATTATATATATAATATATATTATATTATATATAATATATATATAATAATATATAATAACTGGGTTGCTTCTCATGGCACATAAACAAGCCAAGGTGGATGCACATTCATGTACACATACAACACACACTCAGGCGCACACACACGTGAACACACAACACACACTCAGATACACTTGTTCACACATAACACATATACTCGTACACATTCTCAGGCACACACTCGTGCGCACACACACATGCACCCACACGACCTCAGTGAGCTAAGATTACCTATCCTGAAACAGAGTGTAAGACCTCGCTCGGCGCCTGGCGATCATTAGCTTTGCTGGGACCTGGGGAAGGATGGGAAGGATTCAGTCAAGTCCTGGGTACCAGCTCTAGGGAAAAGGATGCGATGCCACAATCAGGGCTTTTCATTTCCTCCATATATGAGCGCAAAAGCCCTCACACGACAAACCCGACATGCTGGGTCAGCTAGTCTCCCTCTCATTCCTTAATGCCACAATGACTTGCTTGTTGAAGAAGGACTTGGGGAAATAGATTTTAAAACAAATTATTTATTTATTTATTTATTTATTTATTTATTTATTTATTTATTTATTTATTTATTGTGAGGGAGAGACAGAGAGAGACAGGGAATGTGTGTACAGGTGGCTGTGGACCCCAGAAGAGAGTCTCATGTCCCTAGATTTCCAGGGTATTGTGAGCTGCCCCGTGTAGATCCGGGGAACTGAAGAGCAGTAAGTATTCCTACCTGTGTGCCATCTCTCCATCCCTAAGGTGCACAGACCTCAGGAGTACAACTCAATCAATCCCATCTCTGAACAGAGAGAACCTACCACCGGTATAGAGACAACCACACATTCTAGAACACTTCTAATTATCTCAGAAAATTTCTCCCTGTCAGACTCTACTCCAAGATGCTTTTAGGGTTTGTTCTTCTGCCAACCAGAAAAGGAACAATCACTGAAAACCTAGCAGCCGTTCATCTCTCTGTTTCTATAATGAGCAACTATCTATGTATTCATGAACAAGTATCCACAGTGGTCGCTATGTGGCATTGTTCTTTCAATTGTGTTGAGTGGACCAATGCAAAACAAACAAACAAATATCCCTGCCACCATTGGCCATACATTCTAGTTGGGCTAGACAGGCAATAAACTAGAAAATTATGGAAGATTATGGAAGAATTTCAGTGTCATAGAAAAGTAAAACAAGAAATCAAGCCTGTGCCATCCAATAGTATCCTCCCCATCCTGGCCTCCTATCTCAGAGACTGGAAGTCAGACAAGTACCTCTGTGTGGTCACTTTGACATAGAAAGCGACCCTCCTTCCAATTCTGGTTTTCCCAGCAGAAGGCTCATAGGACCCATAGGACCTAAGATGTTGAAAACAAGGTGGGTGTTCTCCTTCCAGCTCCAGCTACAGCAACAGCATAGACCAAAGATCAGAGGCATAGGGTTGGGTACAGCCTCGGGCCAGACTATCGTGGTCCCACAGACCCGGCCCCTGCTCTATGCAGTTTCTGATTTCTCAATCCCTCCCTTTTGTGTCTGGTCCTTTGGCTATTCTGGCAATTCCAGGGATTCTGGTGTTACACCATAGAGAAGGGCGTATGAGCAAGGAAGCAGCACTGGAGAGAAGGAGGAGGGAACGGTAGGGCAGAGCACAGAAGTGGAAAGGGGGTCAATCTCTTTCTCCAAAGACCATTCTACCGACCACAGACATGTCCAACAGCCCAAGAATCCCTGCACCTCCCAGCACCCTCAGCCCTGACACCCTGTCCACATGCTCTATGTCCCTAAACTGACCACACAACTTTCTCTACACAATGCAGTGGTTTGAATAGGAAATGTCTCCCATGGGCTCATGTATTTGAACACTTAGTTCTCTGTGGGTGGCCTGGCTGGGGAGGTTATGGGACCTTTAGGGGGTGCAGCCTTGCTGGAGAAAGTATGTCACTGGGGGCGGATTTTGAGGGGTTATACTGTCCTACTTCAGTTCTCTCTCTCTTCCCCCTCTCTCTGTCTCCCTGTCTCTGTCTGTCTCTCTGTGTGTATGTGTGTCTGTATCTGCTTCCTGTGTGAAGCTGAAATGCAATGAGCCAGTTTCCTGTTTCTGCCTCCATACCAGGTCTTCCCCTATAGAAATGGAACAATTCTACCTGGGGACCATGAGCCGTAATAAATCATTTCTTCTTTAAGTGCTTTATGTCCTGCCATTTGATGACAGTCACAGGAAAGTGACTAGCATAGACTTTCTGCAAGCATCCATACTGTGTCTTCTGGACTCAAGGTCCTCAGTGGAGCCCCCACTGATGTCAAGCTCTCTGCACTGCTTCCCCCACTGATGTCAAGCTCTCTGAACTGCTTCCAAGCTGAGGCTGAGTCTCACTGTGCACACACAGATTTCTGTATTCGTGATTTTACCTTTGGTTGTGATTTATTTGCAATCCCTAAATAAGTATTTCTAGTGTGCTTGGATTCATTTGGAACATTCGCAAGTCAGACCGAGGTGACTCTCTCAGGGTTCAGGTCTCGTCCTCTAGACGGTATCCTTTTGTGGCATATTATCATCACATTTTTGTAAGTCCTATATTTGCTCTTGGATTTCCCAGTCTAAAATAGCTCCAAGCTTGGTACCGATGTCTAGTGGTCCCTAAGTGCATGAAGGCTGAGATGCGCCAAGGGAAGAAAACATGCCCTGGTTAAACTTCATCCTAGCCGGAGTTACAGCAGCAATGCCTGCGAGTAGAACCTTAACGGAAGCAGAATACTGAGTAAGCAGAAATATACATTAGCCAGGGTGGGCGAGGTCCAGCTCATGCAAGACTGTGAGAGCCTTTCAGTGTCCACTAAGTCAGTATTTGTAGCCACTTCACAGAACTGCTAAAGCCAACTGCTCCCTCACTGCCTTGAAGGCACAGTTGCCTACCACTCACTGTGCTGCAAGGGGATGGCCACCTTCAGTAATTCAATCTTTAATTCCTCCCACCTGCTATCACTGGGGCCGGAGGTGAGGTAAGTATTCTCCCTGCTCATCATTCATTCTTCCAGGTCATTTATCCTCCCTCCATCAGCCCCCCTCCCCCGCCCTGTTCATCCGAGATTTGCTATAAGATTCTTCGTTTCCATATCCCCCCCTTCCCCGATGATGGCTGTCTGTAATCCCATGGCTGCTTCATTTCCTGAGTTTAGTGTGTGTCATTCTTTCCACAGCAACTCCCCTGACAGCTCATGAGGAGTTCAACGTCCACATTTCCCTTCTCCTAATTCAGTTTTCGGTCTCCCATTTGTCTTTTTTTACCTCCTTTGCACATACACACTACCCTATCTCCCATGGTCTATCTCTCAACCGCATCCCTTCTGTTAACTGTGCCTCTCTGTAGTCTCAGTGGTAGGCATCCAGTTTCTGGCCACCATCTTCCATCTTCCAGCAGTGCTCTGAGAGGCAAGCTACCCGAGGTCATCATTTCCATGGCTCCTTGACCTTGTGCCCTCTTCTCAGTAGGTGTCATCTCTCCTCCTCCTCCTTGTCTCATCACTCTGTATTGAAAATCCTCAGAGTCGTTTTTCTAAACCTGGTAGCTCCACATGACTTTTGTGGTACCTTGCAGATAATCCAAGGCTGCCTCTTGTATTCATTGTCTCCATCTTGCATTTTTCTGGTGGTCTCTTGGACATATTCCCATCAGATTTTGCTTGTCACTCCACTAAAGCACCTGCCCATGGGATCCAGTTCTTGCACGAGGGTCCTTTCTTGATCTGTCAGCGGGATGTGTGCCAGCTACTCCCCTGCTCCATGCAGCTCTCCTTGCTTGGCTTCGGCATCACTTGTTCCTGGCTTTCTTCTTGTGTCATTGCCTGCCCTCCTTCTTGTAAATTTTATTGGATTCTTCTTAATCTTTGAAGCTCCAAATGTTGGTTGCTCTCCGGAGCCCAGTCTTCATATCTCCTTCCTTCTCCATCTAGGCAGACGCATCATTTAATCTCATCTAGTAAATGTAGTAAATGCTATCTCCTCACAGATGGCTCCCGAATGTCTGTGTGCAGCCTGGGTCATCCTCCCCAGCTCCAGATTTGTTTATCCACCTGCCTTATTGGATCGATGACTAATGTCTTAAACCTAATCTCTTCAGATCTGACTGCCCAGAAACTATCTAGCTCAAACTTGCCCTTTCCCCACTCCCTGTCTCAGCAAAGGACAACTCACTCCATCCATCCACTTGTTCTCATCCAGATCCTTGACGCCTTCTTGGCTCCTCTTCCTCTAACATCTTTCTTCCAGTGTGTTATCTATTGCTCTTGGCTCTGTCTCTGGGATGTACTCAGAATCTGGCCACATCTCAATCTCTTCTTTGCTTCCATTATTTCTTGCCAAGCTTATTGCTTCAGCCTCTTCTTCTCCCTAACTGTCTTTGCTTCTGCTTGAGGGTGATAGGGGTGAGTGATGGCGGCAGTGCTGATGTGTGGTTTTGTTTTGTTCTGTTTTTACACAGTAGCCTGCATGCTTTTGAGTTCTTAGTAGGATTTCCTGCTGCCCTATCCTGAATCTGCCAGAGGTTTCTAACTTTTCAGAATAAAAACCAAAGTTTTCACCATACCCCTGGCCAGTCTGGATCCTCCCGTTTCCCCATCTTCATTTTGAACTCTGCTCTCAATCACTCATTTTGTGACAAGCTCTTGATTCTTCCATGCATGGTTCCTATGATCAAACCCAAGGGTCAGTTCCTGTGCCAATCCCTTAAAAGTACAGAAAATACGACGTAATTGTGAACCAAATGACACATTAATTGGCTCAGTGTTGCTGTTTCATGACAAATGTGTAGATCCCAACATCCTATTAGACACCATGAAATGTCGGCAGTTTTATAAACTTGATGTGAATAAGCAAAGCCTTTCCTCTTGACGCAGATTAGCTTAGCCCCGCCCTCTTTCCCACCCGCTATGCCTGCTCTCTTACCAGCACACTCCCAGACATCCCAGAGAATCTGTTCACTTCTCTGCTGTTCCCACCGAAGAACGGGCCCCATATGACAGTGCTTTTATTTCTTTCGTTGTTGCCCCAGGAGCTTTGGGACATAGTGAACGACCAATCAATAGATATGCCGGGCCAATTAGTCTTCAGTATGGATATTTGCCGGGTAATATATACTTTAACTCTGATTTAATCGTTGATTGAGTCATTGAGCACGTTTTGAACATGATTACTCGAAGGGACTAGAAAATTGGCCCTGGCTCCCCATTTCCACATGACAGTTACCACTGTCTGTCACTCAGTTTCAGGGAATCCAGTGCCCTCTTCTGGCTCCTTCAGCCCTGCATGCATGTGGTGCACATACATACATGCTAGCAACATACCCAGACACAGAAAATAAAATAACTCTTTCTAAATTAAAAATGTTTCTAGTTTATGTCACTAAGTATTTTTGAGTCTCTTCTTAGGTCATAATATCAACTGCAAAATAAAAACACCAAGAGGCTGAAGAGAAATTTGATAACCACTTAAAAGCATTTCTCCAAGTGGACAGTGAAAATGACTCACTGAGTGAAGTACTCATGCTGACATCAGGAGTCGAGTTCAGATCTCTAGCGGGCAATAAAAGCCTGTTGTAGCAGTGCGCACTTCTAATCTCAGCTCAGGGGAGACAGACAAGAGACTGCCCAGCCAGAACTGGTGAGATGCACGTTCAAGACCCCACCTCAAACCATACAATATGGCAGAGAAGAAACTGAGGAAGACACTCAGCATTGACCTCTGGCCTCCACGTGCACATAGACGTACAGGTGTATACACAGCTGAGCACACACATGCGTGTGCACTCACACCTAAAAATAAATATTCCTACCAATGCATTAACATTAGCATAAATGATACCTTTGTCCGAGAGTAGGAGCTCAAGTGGGGGAAGTCAATCTTGGGACGTCGTTATCTCCAGGTAAATACCAAGGGAAGAAGACTTCTGTCATGAGCATGCTAACCACGAGACTAGACCTGTTTAAGCCGCTCCAGCTGTGCCACTTTCAGGGCCGACAGTGGAGCAATCGCTGGAAAAGCTTTGGTTTTACTCCCAAGAGCAGAAATCTGTTCCCTTGCCTCTCAGAAGAGAGAAAACACCTCAGGAAAAACATCATAAATTTTATTTGCTCATTAATATCTCTGGCCAGTGTTCTGACGCCCTCTTAAAGGGTGTCTCAGATGTGGGAAGAGCTTGCTTTTAAAGATTTATTTTATTTACTTGAGCAGATCCTGAGGACCCCAATGCTCTGACACTGTTTGGAGGAGTGGCTGTTCTATCTGTGCTGCATTTAATTTGTATCTTCTGTGTGTGACATTTGCTCTGGTGGGAAGAACCAGGAGCCACAAACGGACAGGTAAACTGTAACCCCGAACCTCAGACATCCAAGACGGGCACTGAGGACAGTGTGTAGAGCTCTTAGCTCGGCTCAGGGGCACCTCTATGCTCCCTGTAACACAACGACATGACTTTTCCCTCTAATACTGACTACTTGTTTAGAAAATAGCTGATAATCACTCGTCTCTCTAGTAATCAGAATGATAGTAAGCTTCTTTTCATTTGCTGCTGTCTTTTTAGGTTTTTTGTTTGTTTTTCCCTGGGCTTTAGAATTTTTCTCTCTTCTCTGTTCAGAACTATTGACCCATCAGGGGTGTTTAGGATAGGGTGACATTGGTCTATAGATAGCATAGTCGCAGTTAGGAGGAATAATTTCCAAGGACCCCACTGCATGGTAGAATTGCTACAGTTAATAACAACATATTGTACTCTTTAAAACATAAAGAGAATAATGTCTTGTGACCTTACATGAAAATTGGTGACTTTACCAGGTGAAGCATTTTTGTTAATTAGCCAAATAAAACTGTAACACAATGTACATATACTTCAAACCTCATGTTGGACACGGTTTACTGCAAAGTAATATGCCCCTTAAGGAAGCACAATGGACACTGAGGGCTGGAGGATGGCTCAGTGAATAGGGTCCCTACTGCATAAACATGGAGACCTGAGTTTGGATCCCAGCTCCCATGGAAGAGCCAAGTGTGGGTGCCCAACTGTAACTCCAGAACTGGGGGCAGGGAGTGGATGTGGAGCAGAGACAGGAGGATCCCCATCTTGCTAGGCCCTGCATTATAAATCAAATTAAAAGGCTAATGTTAAATTGCTGACGGGATGAGAAATTCGAGAGAAGATCCTCATGTCTTGACTTCCCACAATAAAGGTCAGAGGGACGAGTTATGCCAGGAGACACCTCAGGGAGCGGAGCACATGCATTGTGCTGGGCTGGGGGTGCGCGCGCAGGAGCACAGACCCCTCCTGTCCTTGAGCTATATGAATACAGCACACCTCTCTTTGCAAGTCCACCCCAGTCTCCACCTTCTCCCACACAGTTCGCTTCCCTTCTGTACCTCTCTGAGTGGTGAACCCCTGTGAACCCCCAAACCACATGCTGGAAGATCTTTCAGCCCTGACTGAAAACATCCTAGGAGATGAGTTAACTGTAACAACATACATGTACTAACATGTAATATCCATGGTGATGCCAGTTCCTGAAGGCTGAGATAAAGGACATGGAGAAGCTCACAGGTTGAGTGCTACGAACCCGCCTTGGCTGCACGGCTTGGTTTCAGAAGCGCCAGGGTGTGTGGACCAACGCGGACAGTTGACTTCTAATCAGATACAGACCCCAGCAGCTGGCTGCTCAGTTCCATGCTCCTACAGCACCAGCCTTCAGAAAGCACACCCTGAATTTCATGATGCATGTGTTAAGACAGGAGAGGCAAAATGTGAGGGCGGCACATACACCAGTGTCCCGTATGACATTTGGGTACCCTTGGGGTCTTATTTTAAAACCATCTATTTCAGAGCTGGAGAGATTGCTCAGTGGTTAAAGATTACTTACTGCTAGGGGAGGGAGCCCAGAGTCTGTTCCCAGCCCCTGCATGCTGGCCCATGACCCCCTCCCTGTATGCTAGCTCATGACTCCCTGTATGCTGTCCCAGTTACAGGGGATCCAATTTCCTCTTCTGCCCTACACAGATATGGCATGTGCTTGGTGAGCACACATGCATGCAGACAAACACTCACACATGTATAAATACATAACGACTCCTTTGACAGTCATTTGATACTGTTTCTTACTTTTCAGAACTTTGAAAACACTTTGTCATTGTGCCAAACAAGAAGAAAGAAAGCTAGTGGATAGTCTGACCGGGAGGGGAAGGAAAGAAAGGAGAAACGCGGAGGGGGAGAGCATGAAAAGAAAGAAGGAGGACAAGAGGAGGAGGAAGAGAAAGAGGGGGAGGTAGAAAGGAGGAAGAGGAGAAGTAGGTAGAGAAGAAGGAGGTAGGAAGAGGAGGGGAGGTAAAGAAGGAGGAAGAAGAGGAATAGGAAGAGGAGGAGGAAGGACAGAAATGAAATACAAACTTAATTCTCCGGATATGCCCTTGCCCCTAAATTCTCACAAAACATGGAGTGCTGGGGGTTTACAGGCTCTGTGAGAATATTTGGGGTGTTTTTTGTTCAAAGCATTGCTCTTTAGTTGATTATATATCTCCAAAGCAATGTCTGTAACATCCACTAACCACAGCACAATCTAGAGACAAGGGTGTTGGTTGATGCAGTCTGTTTTGGCAGCATCAAGGGACATGTGGCAGAATGACTCTCCTGGGTCATGCTAAATGGGACAGCTATTTTCAGTGTCAGTTGCCGGACAGTTTCCTGTGACCTGGAGATCTCTGGCTATGTTCTAAAGGCTTGTGTCTATGGTGACTGTTCTAGCCTTCCTTCTAGCAGAGGTAACAAGACTCTATTCAAACTTGAAAAGCTCTTCTTCAGCCAAGTGGATAACATGAAATAATGCACTATGATTACTTTGGGCTCAAGGCAAAATCAAGCTGATATTATCAATATTTACTCAAAAATCCAATGACAAAAAATAATTTAAAAAATGAGTCAAAGGATCCATGAAGCTGCCTTCTGCCTCAAAGAAGATAACAAGAATACATAGACCAAAGACTTCATTTTATTTACTCTCTATAGAAACATTTTTAATCAAACTTTACTTCAGAGAATATAAGAAATAAAATAAAGGATAAATATTTGGGGAAAAAAAACCCTGAGGCATTCCAATGTCCAAGGACAGGCAGCTGGTGAGGATACTGGCTATTGTGTCTTATGGTGGCTTGTTACTCATTAGCAACAAATCTAAGTTTTTTTTCCTCCTGATGTGCTGCTGCTTCCCATCTGAAACATCTTGTTAATTGTAGGTGTGGTCAGACTTGGGTCATTTCTTCAGCCTATCCAAACTTTATATTAATACAAACTGTGTGAAGTTACCTCTCCTTGCTCTTTGTAGTTTTTCCTGTCTTTGTTGATTCAACCCAAAGCATATCTGACACTGTGTCATGTTACGTAAGCTGGTGTAATCAAGCGTCTCATTTCTGAAATTAGGTAAAATTGCAATTAGTAAATAATTCCATAAGGTCTAAACATTGGTGAATATGAGATTATAAAGATTCTCGAGTTCTCAGAACTCGAATACATTGGACTATAAAAGACATGGTCAAAAGATATGCCCAGTGGCATAGTGTAGCAATATTGCATTTATATTTTAATAAATAAAGCTTGCCTGAAGATCAGAGCGTAAAACAGCCCCACTGATCAGCCTTACAAACCAGGCAGTGGTGACACACACCTTTAATCCCAGAAGCCACACTAGTTTGCCATAGAAACCGGGTGGTACATGCCTTTAATCCCAACCCTAGAGAGAAATTAAGATGGAGGAGACAGCTCTCAGACACAGTCTCATTCTGAGGATGCCTGGAGGATCGCCATTTTCGGACTGAGGTCAAGGTAAGAGCCAGTGGCTGGCTGTTGTGCTTTTATGACCTTCGGGTTGAAGCTCAATTTCAGTCTCTGGGTTTTATTAATCATGCTACATTGTGGCGAACTCCCCAACCAGCGAGGAAGAACGACCACCATTCAAGGATTCTTCTCGGATCACGCTTTATTGGAGAGCCTCTCGGTTGATGGGAGAGCGGGAGGCGAGAGAGAGCAAGGTCTGAATGGCGGCTGCTTATATAGGGAGATGTGACACGACTCATACCTTGATTGGCTGCTATGTGCCCGCTGGCACCAGAGTCCTCGGGATTGGTTAGGGACACCTAGGTTATTGCGCACGCGGGAAGCACCTGGACGCTCAGTCCTGAAGCATTGCCAAATATGGAATTGTTTACCTCCAAACTGCGAGGATGCAAGCGCCATCTTGTAATGGCGTTTGTGCCTATGGCTCCCTGCATTACATTATAGCACCACTCTGTAGTAGCCAAGCACTTTCTGATGGCATTGGAGGCCTGGTCCACAGGAGGGAATTCCGTGCCATTAGTCAAAGGGAACGTGGTGGATACTAAGGAAAAAGAAGGGTACTTCTTCTCTAGGAAGTTGAAAGAAGTTTGTCCTTGTGCCTATAGTTCTTGATCTTACCGGAGGACCATTTGAAGCTACGAGCAGCATCCTTGCCCGACTCATCAAGACCACTGTTGGATTCTTCAGTGTTCTGCCTTTAAGATGCCCGTGAACATTCTGATGGAAGAGGAGAGGCCACTGAAAGCAATGTTTCTTAGTTGTACATTCCATTTTTCTCCTCTTACTAACCTATTTATAATCAAAGCCATCTATTGTGTATACCCTTTTCTGCATCTATGGGGTTTAGTAGCCTGTGTATTTATAAATAATTTCTGGATCCTAAACTTCGGCAACCTCTAAGTTTTAAGTCTGTGAGGTCACTAACTTTCAAGTAGACTTTTAGTGTTTATTGATCTGCAGTAGGCATTATTCATGTCCCACAAGGTCCACTTTCTAACCCCCTAGCCAGTGATGTTACTGAGCAAGGATAAAGAGATACTATTCGGCTTTTTGTCCCGGTTATCAGAGGACCTTGGAGGAGAAGGGAGGGAGTTGTGTAGCAGAGAAGGAGATCTGAGGGTGGGTACCAGACTAAGGCAAGTTGGTGAGTGTGGAACTTCTGCATTTCATGCTTGGAGGATGGTGACAGGGTCTACAAACCAGAGCAAAACAAGAAAACCAAAGCCTGCAGAAGGAACAGGGTCCATCCCACCCTTCATTTTAACCCTGCAGAACTGCGAGACAACGAATGTGTTGTTTTAAACTGGAAAGTCCATGGTCGTTTGTTTTAATAGGAACAAGAAACCAACACTGCATTCCTTGAGAATCTGAGGCCATCTCGGCATTGTATGGAAGCTTCCAAGCCTTTTCTCTCCCCTTTTCCCTTCTGCCCACAGACTTCAGGTCACAGCGTGAGCCTGGTCCACACAGGCTCTGTTCTCCTGCTCAGGACCATCCGGGTCTGGGGGTCAGTGGTACTTGTGGACACATTTGACACATACCACTTACTCCTCACCCAGACAGGACCTCATCTTCCATGATTTATTGCTTCAGCTGGGTGGTTCTGACCTCCCAGAGGCTGGCAGGGAGTGCATTTACAGGGCCCCTGTCTTGTCCACCCGTCGCTCTGCTGCAGGAGTGATGAAATAGCTCCATCTACATCTGGGGTGATCATTCAGTAACTGTGCCTATGGGGTGATAGAAGGGTGTCTGATGGGAGCAAGATGCAAAACATTTAACTCAATTTAGTTGTAATTAATTGATGTTAGTTTCATTTTATTCTTATTTTATGTGTATGGATGCTTTGCCTGTGTATATATCTCTACACCATATGCATGCAGTGCCTGAAGGGTGACAAAAGAGGACATCAGATCCCTGGGACTGGAGTAATAGACAGCTGTGAGTCACCACGTGAGTGCTAGGAACTGAATCCTGGTCACCAGCAAGAGCAGCCAGTGCTATTAACCTTTGAGATGTCTCTCCAGGCCCTATAATCAAATTTAAACACTCCACTGAACACCAAAACTGTTTTCACTAAAGTGTGTTGATGATGACCAATTGAGACAGCGACCAGATGTCTTCTTCCTTAATGTCAAGTCAGCCGAGTTTAAATACTACCTTAGAGATGAGGCTATCATCTAACTTTTTAAAATCTAAAGAGAAACATCCATGGTAGACAGGAGAGAACAGCCAGCGCTTAGCTATAAGGTCCCTGAGCACAGAACCTTTACCTTAGGAACTCACAGAAGGAAGAGTCCTCTATTAAAGCTGTCAACTGTTGTGGCCCTGGGGCCTGAATAGACTACCTTTTATATCTGAAGATACGTCCTTTGCTTGGCCATTTCCAGCACCGCGCATCTTCTGCTCTAGAATGTAGAGAATGGCTGGGCATTGCTCACGGCTGTGTCTGTGCTGTTTGCTGTGATCAGTCTCCTAGGACCTTCTGGGACATAAACAGTCATTTAAAAAGGAGTACGTGGGGGAAAGTGGGAACTTTACAAGCACCCGGAAGTCACTGGTTGCTAAGTGAGACACAGTAGCAGCTAGGCTAGGGGAGAACAGCCTGAGCTACAGACCAGACAGCAAATTGACATGGTCCCCATGGTCCCCATGACAGCACCCAGATGGCTTGTCGAAGACTGCTGCTCCCACCCTCTGCCGCCCACCTGGCTTCGGGATTTAAACCAAAGCCACGTACGGAAAGTGGCATCAGAATGTTGAACTGACAGAGCTCGCATCTGACAGGTCTCTCATAAATAGCTAAAGAGATATGAACGCATTTTAATGCTTAAGAGGCCAGCAGGTCCTGCCTTGAGTTAGGCTCCTTCAGTGGTTTCAGGGTTCTTTATGTTATGCCTGCTTTTGCTTATAAAATAAGTGAATAAAATTTAAAATGCAAGCAGATTTAGTAGAAATAAATCTATACCATGCTAAATCTGCTCAGGTTCCTGAACACTGCTGATCCTAAGATGAAATGTATTAGGTTCCTGTTTTTCCCTTTTTGGAAGTGCTTCTCAGAGGTTTCGAAATGATGTGTCCTTTACCCGGCATTTCATTGGTCATCTGGCAGATATTGAGAGTCCCCGGGATATTCCTAACAAGGCTGCAATACTGTTTGAGAGTGAACTAAGTTATTTTCCCCTCAAGGGCAGGAAAACAGCCTCTTACTATCTGCTTCAGGCATCGCCTTTCCCTGAATCCTCAGCCTGTCTCCCGTTGTGGTCTCAGTCTGGAGTGGCAGATGTAGCCCCAAAGCATTCGGTGTAGCTCTGATGCAGGCTCTCTGCTGAGATTTCAGAAATCATGACTTCAATTACGACTTCTAATTCAAAACCCCATAAAGAGGCTGTATTTGAACCGGAAGGAGAGGCATTCCTCAAGTGGGTAATAAACTTTTAATGGCTTGCATTTCCTGTGTCGTTATTTACTTTATCAAACTTGAAACCAGCACCAAGTAGATCTTCATGCCTCCTCATGCCAACTAAGACTCAAAACTGCTCAGGGCTTAAAGAGGAAGCAGACCTAGGCAAGGGAGATCAGAAGGCCTGACTCTGAAAGGCAGCAGATGTGTGAGCCTGGTAGGGTCTGGAGGGAACGGTGCTGCTCCTGGAAGACTCATTTCAGCTGGCGACAGCAAATGCATGCTATTAGGTTTCCAAGAGGCATGCGAAGGCGGCCCTGCCCGGCCTTCCCCCATTTCAGGACACATGGTCCTAAGATCTTAAATACATTAGGGAGCAGCGTGGGGGTGGGGTCTAGCAGAGAAAGGAGAGGAGCCTAATTGAGAAAGAGACTGTAAGTCTGTTGCCAGGCAAGAGGAAAAATTTTTTTAGATGTTCATGTTTTTTAAAATATGATTTCTTGTTCAAATTATACTCCCGCTTTTTAAGAGAAGCCAGGAAAATGAAGTTATTGGTACATTCAAATTTTCCCCTCTGCTGTCATTTCAATTAAATTATTGCTCAGACATCTGTAATGGAAAGAACCAGGGGCTCAGAGCACAGTTTCCAGCTGGGATCCTTCTAAATCTGTCCCTGGGTGGATGATGAAGTTGGACAAATGCTGCCGGTCCTCAGAGAGCTGTGTTTATTCACATGAAAGGGGGGGTGCTATTAACTTCTACATAACAGTATGGATGAGAAGATATAACTAAATAATGAAAGTGACATCAGCTCAATGTGCAACATGTCAGCTAAACCTGCTTTCATTTCTATGCTTATTGAATTGACAGTAAAACAATCTTGCTTAACCCCAAGATTCTGACTTGAGTTATTTTTACCCTGGAATCCAGGATTTCATAGATTATAAAGTGTTGAGATTTAAGGAGCAAAGAAAAGTTCTATAGTGTCACAGTGGAGTACTTGGTCCTCAGTTTGTGGCTTGTCTTTCATCAGTACAAAAAAGACAGAATAAGACACGGGAGGTGGTCATTCAAGTTCTGGTCAGCAGGATTCTGAAATTCTCCCAAAGACCTGAGGATAGTGAAATGCCCCCAAAGTCTTCCTCATATGAAGAACTCTTCCGAATCCACATGGAGTTGAAAGTAGCTGAGCTCCTTCGTTTGAGCAAGAGATCAGAAGAGAAACTCCTTGGGTCCAGCAGGGGCTGTGGGATGGGCGGGCAGCAGGTGGGTTTCTTATCTGCCCTCTGGACTCTCGAGTTCCAAGGAAAGGCCCAGCACAGATGCAGCTGCTCTGAAGCAGCCAATTTAGAACTTTTTAAATACATCTTTAAAAACAACCATTTCCCAAGTGTCATTTATAGACTTATGACCATTGCAACATTTTTCTTTTTTTGGCGCCTATTCTACGATTTTCCAGAATTCCAGAGTTGAGTAGTTTTCAATGTATCCAGAATCATCAATCAACTTGGATGATGTTGTCTAAAGGAAGCAGGTAGGGAACGTCCTCTAAGGACTTTGTGCTTGGTTTATGGCTTCGAGGCCCTCACATGAATGTCTCCGAGTTCGGTTTTGTGGGGCAAAAGACCTTCTTAACTAAAGGGAATAAAAACTGTCTAGCACACATCCCTTCTGGTCGTAAAACTGGATTTTCTCAGCCAGAGCTATGCCAGGCTAGAATCCATATGTCAGTCAAACCTACGGCTCATTTCCCGCTCCCAGCGCCTCCCAGGGACCTGGGTGTGCTTGTTTGGTCATTCAGTCATACCATGCTTCTGCCTTCGGCTGTTGGTACTGCCATCCCCAGGGAGGGCTTGCTGGGAGGTATTGTCCTGAGCATGTCACGCTCAGGGGAGGAAGAGGGGCGTGCTTTTGGGGCATCTTGTGTTGTTTGCAGTTACTTCTCTTTTCCCTTGAGAAGTCTCAGTTTAATTAGGGAAAAAATGCCAATCTGTTGTTGTTGTTTAATAGCATAGTGGCTCCGCTGTGGGGATCCTGTAAACCAGCTCCCCGAAGTTACTGTGAAATCTGCTGTCTCAGGCTGGGTGCGTGAACCTGCTCCATATTCAAGGCAGCCTATATGGACTGGGGTTCAGGTCTCACCATCTCCTTGCCAAGCTGCTCAGGCGGCTGAGCACTCTGTTCTCCAGCTGTGAGCCGCTCCTCCCCTGCAGTGCGTCCTGGAGTGGGTAGAGTCTGCACATCAGAATTGCTGGCCGAGGCTGGGAGGCCTGCACAGACTTTCAGTTGCACCATTTGCCTTAGCTAGAGGTTGCCTCAGCTTCAAGGTGTGGGGGCTGTAAATTAGCACCCAACACAGCTATGTTCCTGCTTGCCTTTCTAGCCAAGACCCATGTGGCTGTCGCCTGAGTCTTCTACCTCAGAGCCGCCCTGTGTTGACTTTCATTCTACATCAGAGGGAACATGTGGACTGACCACGACTTGCCTTGCGGAAGAAAACTTCTGGGACTAAAGGGATCAGGTGGCAAAGGTTGAGCGTGTCTGTGCCACCTGTTCAGGGGATGACCCCAGGAAGCAGAAGAGAGAAGGGTGGCTGGTAGAGCCTGAATTAGCAAGCCAGTGACTGCTGCAGGCAACTGGGACCTGCTTGACCTTCCAAAGAGCCTGCAACGGACATGCTGCAAGATGGAGGGAGTGAGGGCACTTAAACCACGGTCTTTGCAAGCCTGGCTGCCTGGCTTTTATCCTGGCACCCACTTGAGGGTGGAGAGAGAGAACTGACTCCACAAAGTTGTCCTCTGAAGGCCACACATGCCCACACGTGCAGTGCACACACACACTCCCAATAAAATAATAATAATTGAAGTCAGCTACCTGTTGGTCTAGTAACCTGTGATTAGATGGTACTTATTAAAAATGTGTTCCCTTTGTGAATGTGGAAGAGAAGCCCACCATTTGCTTAAATTATTACCAGCCCTCAAAGCCAGGTGAATCTCGCCAAATATGGGTATGGACCATAGCAAGTTAAACACATACATTGTGTGAAGTTTATATTTGATCCTGACAAATGGATTTGTCGTATTGGTTTGGCATATTGCTTCACAAAGTGAGAGGTTTATACTGAATAATTCTGGGTCACTGCAGAGCGAAAACAGGGAAAAGACATCACAGTCTTGCCACACAGCAAAGTCCAAGTTGGCTGTGACAGATCAGATTCAGTCTGCGGATGTGTGTGAGTTGGCTCTGCATAGTATTCACCCACGTAGAGCCTTGAGCCTGTTTTGTTTCAGTTGGCACCCTTAAAACCCACAGGCAGAATAAATCAAAATGTGCAAGTCCAGGTGCTCTTAGATGATCAAAATGTCCATCAACCCTGACCCTTCTCTTTTTAAAAATATTTATTTTATTCCTTTAAATGTGTGTGTATGCATGTGTGTGTGAGAGAGAGAGAGAGAAAAAGAGAGAGAGAAAGAGAGAGAGAACAAATGAGTGCAAATGTCTGAGGGTCCAGAAGAGGATGCTACACCTCCCTGAACGTGCTACTAAATGTAGGTGCTGGGAACTGAACTCTAGTCCCCTGTAAGAGCTGCAAGCCACCCTCAATGACCGAATCATCTTTCCAGGCCCCGGTTTCTCATTTCCCCTTCGCTTTGAATACAGTTCACATTTCCTAGGTCACACACTTTCTAGAACACTGCATCCTTTGAACTCTGGAAGGATAGTCATAGTGCGGCCTTTTATTTATTCTGTCTTCCATTTTCATTATCCGCCTGGTCTGTGCAAACCTTCCAGGAGGCTAGAAAGGAGCAGAACTTACGTGTTAGGTTCAGCCTTTCCTAAGAGGACTGAAAACCTGGAAGATTCCAGAAGAATGTACTCCACAGTGAAGTCTGGTAAATGTTTCCATTTTAAAATTCCCAAAGTTCCAGGGCACACACAGAAGTCTCTAGGAAGACTCATGCATGGTATTTAGGTAGACAACAACAGGTAACTATGGCTTTGGGTAGACAACAGGGATCCAGGATGAGGATTGGAATATCACAGGGATTGATCAAAGCGATGTGTTAAATTTGCTGAAGGTCCAGTTTCCCTAAAATTAAAAGTTTAAGTTTAGTTAAGAAAACACCTTCTCCATCCTTGTTTTTCTTCTTATAATCTTATGCAACTCTCAGCTGTCAATGAGATGATAAAACTGTACTGCAGAACAATATCAGAGAAAATATTTATAATCTAATCATCAGGAATTAGTCACGGGTGCTGGAGATGCAATTCAACAGCTAAGGGCACTGGCTGCTCCTCCGGAGGACCCTGGCTCCATTCCCAGCAACCACATGTTGGGTCATTAGCATCTGTAACTCCAGCTCCAAGGGACCTGATGCCATTTTCTTCCCTCCTTGGGCATACACAGACATGCCGACAGACAGAACACCGTACACAAAGATAAAATATAGTCAGTGTTGCATTTTATCCACTTCAAATTTTATATCTGTATGCGTCTTTAACTGCTGTTGTGTTCTAGAATGTAATTATTAGAGTTATGGGAAGGATTTTCCCAATTTTCCAAATAAAGTAAATCTGCTTGCAGATCCGATCTGCCTGGATGTTGCTACTCCGCCCCTCTGAGCAGCTCAATTAGCGAAGCAACACCTAACCTCCTGCTCAGCCAGACAGGATGAAGACCCTGGGATCAGAAAGACTAAGGATGCCCTTCCCATGACTTCACAGAAAGGTGACCCCTCCTTACCACTCCGCCCGCTGATTTATGGACCCTTGCGAACTTTGCCCACACCTGGTCTCACCTTTGAATCAGCTGAACAGAAAAAAAAAAAAAACAACCAAGAACTAAAGACATTAATTAGCCAGGAGTAGGTCAAAAGCCCAAGCTCCACCTCTGCCATGTGGGGCCAGGAGAAGCCTGTGAACCACCGACGCCTCCTTCTCTGTTCTCCTCCATGTCATGATGACTCTTCAAGTGCACACGAAGTAAGTGATTTCACTGCCCCCTGAAGTTCTGTGTGCTTAGCCCCAAGGAATCTGTTAGCCTTCGGGGATCGCCATCTCTCCAAACCGACTCCAGGGCTGGCGTGGGGCTTTTGTCTTCTGGATCCTTTGCTGGCGTCACTTTAGCGACTGTGCTACCCAGCACAGAGAACTCAGTTTCACTCTGAGGGCCCCCCTTCTCCTCTGTCTCTCTTTCTCTCTTCCTCTTCCTTTTTGTCTAGAAATAGTTTCTTATCAGAGTTGTCAATCTGTAAATTTCCCCTTTTAAATGCTATCCCAGGCTCATCCAGCCGGATCTCGTACATTTATTTTGGCCGCTGTGCGGTCTCACCGTAGAAACAGCGCATTTTACTTTGTGCTGTCTTTCCACCGTCGCAACCCACATCATCAGCTCTAACTCCCCACATCCACGTGACCCTAACACCGCAACCCACATCATCAGCTCTGACTCCCCACCTCCACATGACCCTAACATCTCGGCATGCCTACGACAATTGTCTCCAAACAAAAATGCAGGCTACTTAACAGCAAACTACAAGGGGCCTGGACCTTGGCAGGGCTGGACTCTAAGGGTCCCAACAGGAAAAACAGGACTGTCACCTCTACCGTCCCTACGTCACCCCCAAATATCTTTGTCAAACTGACTTGGGATTCTCGTGACACCCACAGGGAAAAAATAACTTCACTGTTTCCCATAAAAGTTAAAACCCACCTAGAAAGTGGTTTCGTGTAAACATTCCCTCCACCTCAGTCCCACTAACTCGGACCCTGGAAGACTTTCCCAGCTCACCACCCCTGCAGCAGCTGCCAGCCAAAGTGCTCAGGGAGTTCACACTGGAGATAAGATTGATTTTTCTAATACTAATAATGGAAATATAATGCAGCGGGCTGTTGAGGCTGGCATGGTATCTGTCACACTTGCTGCTTTCCATCCCCTGAGGACAATCCCAGCCCTGTTCCGAGCCCGGCCGGCCATTTCAGAGTCGTGAGGTCATCCCAGCTGCAACCGTAGCTTGGGAAGGAGCTGGCCTAGCCAGCGTTCCACCCCCCTCTAGACAGAAATGTCCTCTGCTGAAGCCCAGATGTGGCCAGGGAAAGTGTGTGAGTGTGTGTGTGTGTGTGTGAAAGAGAAAGAGACAGACAGAGGCAGTGACAAAGACAGAGACCCAGTGTTGATGGTCAGTGGAAGGGGAGAAACTTATCCCCAGTCAAAGCCCGTCAGGAAGCTGCCTAGAATGCAGCATTTTACTCTGGGTCCCTCCAGCAGGACCAGAAGATAAAAACCATTTTGACTCAGAATGTTGGATACGGATGGCCTCCAACATGCCAACCAGGTATCAAGCCTGGTTCCACTCCATAAACCCAGGAGGGCATGTGGGCAGTTTAACAACTAGGGGCTACAGGTGTGGGGACTGAAAAGAAGGCCTGAGTTGGGAGGCCCAGCCTCCTGCCTGGCCTGTGGCGGTGGAAAAAGGAACAGACGTGCCAACCCTCCAGACAGTCGCCATGGACCCTGATTTTACAACGGTCTGTGAGGTGTTCTGCCAGGGCGCCTGGCAGAATTTCTCCATTAGTGTTTCAGCAAGCAGATGGGAAGATGAGCCTCCTGGGCCTTCCCGGAACCCAAGCCTCCAGGCCCAAGTCCAGGTTCTGATCTGACGTCTGCAAGGCATCCTCCAGACAGAGCTGGGACAGCACCCTGCTTGCTTTGATGAGAGTTTTAACCTGGACCTTTATCTCGCCCCTTGCTGGGTCTGCCTGGCCCTTTAGATCACCCTGAGTTTCCTTTTTTCCTTGGAGAGTTGTGAAGGTGAAAAAACATAGGTCAGTCCCTGTAAATAATAACTTCACATTTGGGTACAGAAAAAGGGTCACCAAGTGGTCACCAGGGTTGCGTGGCTCGAGTGGCTCTTCCAAAGGGGCTGGAGGTAATGGAGACCTCATTCTCTGCTGATGGAAGCTCTCAACCTTTGGGTCACAACCCACTTGGGGGGGTCACATATCAAATATCCTACATATCAGATATTTACATTATGATTCATAACAGTAGCAAAATTACAGTTCTGAAGAAGCAATGAGAGGATTTGATGGTTGCGGGTTGCCACACCATGAGGAACTGTATGAAAGGGTCAGAGCATTAGGAAGGTTGAGGACCAGGGTCTTAAGGACATTTTAGGGTCTGCTGTACCCATCTCTGTCCTTCCAGCTGCATGCTCCCCTGACCGTCAGCTCATGTAGAGCCAGAGCCACCAGCACAGGCTTGCGAACCCCTGAGCAACAGACGGGGCCTGGAATCTTTATGAGGCTAAAGGTTCTGTTATGAGGTTTGGGAATGGGAAGGAGGTCCTAGGGTGTGAATGCTTGTGTGCCTCCTCTGTGTTTTGAATGTAAGCTAGATCTCCCACAGGCTTGTGCATTTGAACGCTTGGTCCCTAGATAGTTACGCTGTTTGGGGGAGGTTGTAGAACCTTTAGAAGGTGCAGCCTTGCTAGAGAAAGTAAACAGGTCTTGGGATTATTTTGTTTGTTAGTTAACTAATTTTATTTTATATGTGTGTGTGTGTGTGTGTGTGTGAATACACACATGTGTTTATGGGCACTGCAAGCATCCATTGCCCATAGTGGCCAGAAGATGGCGACATATCCCTTGCAACTTGAGTTACAGGCAGTTGTGCCCTACCCTGTGGGTGCTAGGAACTAAGGCCAGGAGGCCAGGCCTGTGAGAGAAGTCGCTGCTTTTAACTGTGTAGACATTTCTCCGCCATCCCCCTCAAATGTTTTAGCCAAGTTCACTTCCTGTTCGTTCTCTGCTTCCTAACAGCAGGTGCACTGCATCCATCCAGCCTACGCCCGGGTAGCAGTGATAGAAGTCCTCTCCAGCTAAGACCCCATAGACATTTTCTTCTTGAAACTGCTCCCTGATGGGCGTTTGTCAGAGACGCAAGAACCTGTAATACAGCTGCTCCACTCCAAAGCATCTGCTCAGCCTAAACCCATTGCGACCCTGCTCGGGGACCGCGCCTTAGGAGGTGATGGGTGCCCAGGGTGGTGCCCTGATGAGAGGAATCCCAAAGAGCTACCTGGTCCCTCCATCAGGACACAACAAGAAGGTACTTCTGTAAAGCAGGAAGAGGGCCTCAGTCAGATCCTGTGGTCTTGGACTTCCTAGCCATGAGAAATGTGCTGGTGTCACCCATGAGCCACCCAGTCCTGTCTCTCTCTCTCCCTCTCTCTCTCTCTCTCTCTCTCACACACACACACACACACACAGTCCTGTCTCTGATGCACACACACACACAGTCCTGCCTCTGACACACACACCCAGTCCTGTCTCTGACACACACACACATACATACACACTCATCCAGCCCCATCTCAGCCTCACACCTTTCCCCAGCATTCCTCCTTTCTCACTAACATGGAATTTGGTAGCTTCACCTTACACGCCAATGCCTGCTGTCCTTTGTCTTTGAGAAGAAAGGCCTACCAAGAAAGACTGTGAGTGGCTAAATATAAAGACAAGAGAAGGGCCATGAAGAGGGTGAAGGATGCAGAAGTGTTGAGAAAGTGACATGAGGCTGGTTGGTATCACTTTGAAGGGAGGGCTAGGGAGGGTACAGGTGACATGTCTCTCTCCCTCCCCCTTTGGTGGAACCACTCTCCAGTGGGAGTCCATTACAGAGGTGGCAAGAAGGACCCATTGTGCTGCTCCTTAGCGGGTATGACAAAGAGGAACTGGAAATCCCCGGGGAAAGGCTGATACAGGCATGAAGGCCATTTTCCTCATCTCTTTTACCCGAAGAAGTAACTTCAAAGTTGGGTGTCTTGTTTTAGTTATTTCTTTAAAAGTAGAAAAATAAAAGCCTACTGTGTAATGTGGACTGGAGAGATGGCCCAACAGTTAAGGGCAGTGCCGCCCCTGCAGAGGATCTGAGTTCCATTCCAAGAATCCATGCTGGGTACCTGATAACCACCTGTAACTCTAGCTCCTGGGGGTCTGACACTCTCTTCTGGCCTCTCTGGATACCTACCAGGCACACACAGACATTTATAGAAACACTCATACATAAATAATAAAAGTAAATAAAGCTTAAAAATTACTGCTGTGTCTTCATTCATGCAGGCTTGTGTCCCAGAGACAAAAAAGGCCTCCTCACCTCTCCACAGAGCCACCAACAAACCAGTGA
>PVIU01014871.1:0-50267 GCA_004026605.1 Ondatra zibethicus | reverse complement strand
CTCCAGTCCCCCTCCCCCAGTCCTCACTAGTGTTGTTAGAATCTTGACTCTGCTTCAGCTGCTCTGCCATGTGAATGGTGGAAGTTTCCCTGGCTTCCATCTGTGTTCCTCTGTGCAGGGAGCCACTGCTTTGTAGTTGAGAAGGATGTTTTAAAAGAATATGAGGTCCTAATGGCCCATTTCACAGATGAGGGAAACTGAGTGCACGGAATGGAAGCTGACTTGCTCAGTGGCAGCAAGATTCCCCGAGGTTTCCCAGACTAGACTCCTGGCTTCTTGTTTTTCTGGGGGGTTCTTTCCAGTCACATTGACTTACTTGAAGGCAGGCAAGTGTTCTTCTGGTATTTTATCTCTCATCTGTTCTTCCAAAGCCTTATCTTGTTGAGCTGTATTCTTGGCAATATGGAGAACTGGCTTTGTGCTTGCAAAGAACAAGTTCTCACAGCAGAATTCTGGGTGACCATTGGGCTATTGTGTATGATAGCCCTTCTTTGTACACCCAGAGCTCTCAGAGCTCCTGAGTAGGAGGGTGTGGCCAGACCAGAGGGGTATTCTTTATACCACTGGTCCTTGACTCAGAGGCCAGTGTGGGATCTCAGCTGTGTGCGTCCTTCCTTCTCCTGGTCCCTCTTTGCCACAGCCCCGTCCTGCAATGACAGACGCATCCTTTCCCGCTACCCACTTGTGCTCCTTTCATCTCCTGAAAGACGGACCTGTTAGATCAGGAGCAGACAAATGCAGTTTCCATGAATGAAGGGTGTCACAGACTGGTATACATGTGTGCACCTACGGGGGTGTGTGCACATTAGAGAGAACACACAGACACATATACACAGACATTCATACATATACACGCAGAAGAGTGAGTACACAGCAGAGAGAACACACAGACCCTTATACACATGCATGTGCACACACACGGCAGAGAGAACACACAGATCCTTACATACACACACACAGATGTGCACTCACACACAACAGAGGGACCACACAGACACATACACACAGACATGCACACACACAGGGGAGTGAGAACACAGCAGAGAGAACATACACACATGCACACAAGCAATACACACTCAAAGGAGTGCACACACAAGGGAGAGAACACACAGACACACACACAGAGATGTGTACATACACACATACACTCAGGAATGAGTATGCAGCAGAGAGAACACAAGCCTTTCAAAAGTATGGTAATAAATGCTATTTAAAAAACAAAAAACAAAAACAAAAAAGGATAAAAGAAAGAAAAAAAAAAGCAAAAACCCATCCACAATCTCTGGAAACCGCAGCTGTGGAGACAAGGGCCAGCATCACTTGCTGAGCGTGAAGCTGGTCCCTTTGTGGAGCAAATCCTCCTGTTGACAGTTACCTTTCAATCCTCTGTTTGTGGCCCAGGCCGATTTTTATTCAGTGTTCTATTCACCCTGTGTATTAATGAGCAGGGGAGGGGAGGGCTGAGGCAGTGTCTAATAGGCTGAGCGACAGGCTGTCTGCAGCGGCCCCTTATCTGCGGCTCCCAGTGCTGTCTCCCATCCTGGTTCAGCCCAGCCAGGCTGTAGATGCCTCCATGGATGCGCTGAGTTTTAAATTATGTACGCTGGAGAGAAGGATTTGACAGCCTCCTGCTTCTCAGGGAGGAAGGGGCAGGCTGCCTCTTGTGTGTCTTGTGAGCCACGTGTCTAGCTGTGTTTACTAAGCATCTACCGTGTGTCAGGAAACTGTGTTGGGTGCTGAGTGCTGGGTGTTGGTATGGATACTAACCTTTCAACTCTAAAGTAGGTCCTGGTTGTTTCAGGGATCAGGGAGGCAAGCCTAGACCAACTGACTCTAGGGAGACTGTGGATCCCAAATCATTCCACTAGGTTTCTTCAAAGCAGAACTCAGTCTATCTCCCCTCTCCTCTAATAGTCTCTATGGGCAGCCCTGGCCACCCCGTCCAGGCTGGTCTCTCTTAGCCTTTGGTAGTCGGTCCTCCAGAAGCCCTCCACCACCACTCAGTGTTCAGTCAGCCTTCCTTGCCTTGGCACACCCAAAGGCCACTAGCCCCTACCACCCACTGCAGCCTCCACCGCGCTTGCTCCCCTCTTGTCCCTCCTCTTCCTTCTGACAGGGCACCCTCAGTGAGCCCCAACTCTCACCAAACTTTTTTCACAGAGCAGAGGAACACCTTGTTTCTTGGGTACCTCCCTGCTCTCCCTGCTGTCCACAGCTGACAATTGGCACCCATGCCAGAACCCCACAGTCTGTTCTGGCCCCACTCATCTCTCACATCCTGTGGTCTCCACTACCACAACTGAGTTCACTGTTCCTTGAAGATGCTAGCCATGTCCCCTGGTCCCTCTGCCAGGAAGACACCCAGTCCCAGCAAGGCAATATCTACCCAACTTGCATCTCCCCAACTTACTGGGCTTTCAGGTGCATGAGTGAAGCCTACTGGCCAGGCCTGTCATAGCCTGTCAAGGCATGTTGTGGATCATGCCTGGGGCGGGGTCCAATGATCTCTAGCAAAGCCCAGGGCCATGACACTGATGTCCCTTAAAACCAGGATGAGTTGAGGAGGTCGCTGTCCTCCTGACCCCTCAGTCACTCAGTTGGGCAGCTTGAAAATCTACTTTCTAAACTCAGTTTTTCAGTTAGTCTACACTCACTGTGTGCATAACACAAATACTGGAAGCCAGTTCCTCCCTCCCATCCCTGTGATGGACAAACTCCTCCCTATTTTGTCTGAATCTTATTAGGTCAAAATAGCAGCTGTCTGCAGCCTTTTGCAAACATCACACCTGCTCTGAATGCAGCCTCCCATGACTCAGAGATCATCTCTATTATATGTAAAGCCCTTGTCCTTTTACATGTTTGCCTAGCATCCCACCGTATGGTTCAGAGCTGTTCTTCAATGTAGCCCCCCCCCACTGAATACCTAGATTATTACCATCTAGGTCCCCCCACTGAATACCTACATTATTGCCATCTAGGCCCCCCCCACTGAATACCTACCTACATTATTGCCATCTAGCTCCCCCACTGAATCCTAGATTATTGCCATCTAGCCCCCCCCACTGAATCCTAGATTATTGCCATCTAGGCCCCCCCGAATACCTAGATTATTACCATCTAGGCCCCGCTGAATACCTAGATTATTGCCAGTATCTTGCTGATTGGCCTTATGTATCTATTGGCAGACAGTTTAAGTTTTTTTTCCTAGAAGCATCTATTTATCACATGGGTGAGTATTATTTAATTGTTCCTCGTAGATGACACCAGGTTATGAGTAGTCTAAACTGATCATTCAGCACATTGCAGGTCTGTGAGCAGCTGTCACCTCTCCAGGAAGCCTTCCTGGGCTCCCACACTGGCCCAGGGACCTCTTCTGGGTCCCCAGCCTATGGCAATCTACACTGTCATCGTTGTCACATGAGGTCAGTCTCAAGTCACCCATACCTGACTCCATATGTCATTGGGTCAGCAGCCTGTGCTTCCTCTGGGCTGGCATCCCTTCTGCTGCCCTAGGGTGTCCCCTCTCTGCACATGATCCCAGGCTGCTCCTCAGGAAGGAGGTCCAGAGGCCTCTGCCAGCTGTTCCCAGGGGCTCAGGGTGGAGCTCCTTCTCCCTGGCTCCAGAAAATCTGTCCTCCCCCTTGAATAAATAATAATTGTTAGAAAAGGCCTGTGGATAAATTATAATCCTGACCCTCATTTGAGTGCAAAAAACTTTAGCTTGCTGCCAAGGAAAAGTCAGAATTTGCATTTAAATAGAAAATGTTAGAGGCTACACAGGGAGGCCCAGTCCCCACAGGCCAGCAGCAGGGGACCTTCACAGCCCAAGGTGAACCTGGTACTTCAGGGGTACCTGGGGCTACAGGCAAGGCCTGTGGTGTGGCCAGGCGACCTCACAGGTGAACTTGAGCCTCCTTCTCCACCCACAGAGAACTGATAGCCATCCACACTTGGGTTAGTGGGACTCATGTCTGTGTGAAGCTGGCTGCTCAGACTGTGGCTTACAGTTACAAGGACAAACGACTCCAAGCTTGGCAAGCAGCCAAGTTCCTTGGTCTCAGTGAGCCTCAGTTTCCTTGTTTGTAAGTGTCAGAGACATTTAGGAATTTCGTTGCATGGGTATTACTGCATATAGCAAATACAGTTCACGATGACTAAGAAATAGAATCCTTGTCAGTTTAGGCCAATGCGTTGATGCAGTTCTGCTGCAGCCAAGCATCTTTGATATGTGCTGGGATGCTCCTGCAATAGGGTGCTGGCATCCACACAGACGGGTCTGTAAAGCTCAAGGCTGAATGGATCCCAGTGTGGCCAGACCTCAGCTCAGCAGAGTACTTGGCAAATGGTTAAAGTCTGGCCAGCTTGCAGCCTGTTTGAGTCTCCTGTGCACAGGGTAGAAATGGAGCTTTCTAGCAACTCAGTCATTGCAGCTGGAGCTCAGGTTTAGCACTTGACCATCTTTCTCAGACAAGACTGACTTGGGGGACAGGTGCCAGGGGCCCTGAGCAGGACAGGACCATGGCCCTGAGGGCTGCCTTTCTCCTTAACTGATATACAGGGTGTCCTTATGTTATGTGCTTGTGTACTGGAGGCAGAAGGTGAGGGGGGCTTCCAGGGCCTCTATTTGAGGCTCCTGGTACCAAGGCCTCTGCATGTGGGAGGGAGGAGCTGCATCCCAGAAGGGGTTAAGGAGTGATGGTCTAGCTTGATTAATGGTGATATCAGGGAAGCAGGGGCTGTGGAATTCTTAGGTGTCTTCCTGGAGAAAGTGCCTCTGAGACCCTCAGGGCAAGTATAAAACAGGTCAAAGACAGATCCTGGCCCAGTGCCTCAAGGTTTAGGAACGAGGCCTAAACTCTGGGGCAATATGGAGTCTCAGAGAGGGGGCAAGACAGGAGGGTGGAGACAGTAGGGGTGGGAACGTACAGACAGGTCTCCCACGTGCAGGTGACTGTGGGCTGCGCAGTTCCCACCTCACAGTAGAATCCCTCTGAAGGTCCCTTACGCCATGTCAGCCTTGTCATGGTGCTCTGGTTTCAGCACATCTGTCAAGGTCACCTTCATCACCAGATTTTCCCAACACCAGACACCAGTTACTTAGCCTTCACCAAGAGGCCAGGATCAATGGTCTCTCTCCCTCCCTTTTCTTCCCCCTTCCCTCTCTCTTTTCCTCCCTCTCCCTCTCCTCTCCCCTCTCTTCTCCCTTCTTTCTCTCTCTCCTTCTCCCATCCTCTCCTTCTCTCTCCCTCCTCTCTTTTCCCCTTTCACCCCCCCCACCTGGTGTCCGTGTCTTAGACCCAATCTGTGAATGCAAACTAACACCTCAGTGTATGACATGCTTCATGAGCCACGGGCTAAAACCCAGCAACTGAACCAGACAGGTGTCCTTATGCCCACTGTGTAGCACAGAAGACCAGTGCTCAGAGGGGTTAAGAAACAGCCTCAGATCACACACCCAGAAAGCGTTGCAGTGGGCATAAGCAGGTGCCTGTGCAAGTTAGATTGTACTTACAAAGAAGGAAACATTTGTGGTCGTTAGTGTAGTTGAAATTGAATCAAAAGGACATACCACACAGGTCATTGAGAGCTCTGACAGTGAGGGAGGCTGTTTCAGAGCCTCTTGGACAATGGGCGGGGTTGAGTGGGCTCCCTCCCTTGTACTAAAAGCTTTAGGTTAAGAAAACAAATTCCACTGACAACAAAGAAAAAAACCCAGCAACCCAGCAATGTTCCTGGATCCCTTTTACTGAAAATGAATAGCTAGCAAAATCAATAACTGATAACTGCCTGCAATGAGCAGTCAGGCCTGCCACAGAGCCCCCAGGAAGGGAGCATGCTCAACCACCAGTGCCCAGCGGCTGCAGCTCCACTGCAGCTGATGGTGGACATGGCAGGGAACCTACATGAACTGCTGGCTGTGCACCCATCAATGTCAATTGTGATGGGGGTGTGGGTCTCATAGGCAGAGTCTGGGTCCCTATCATCTCCTCCCAATACCCAGATCTCTCCTGGCCCAGAGACCTTACTCCCAGCTAGATGGACCATCAGACCAATGCCCGCTCTCTAGGCTCAAACTCAGGGAGTGTGACTCAGATGTGGCCGCATGCTGGGAGAGGTAGCTTGTGCTCAGAATGGCTTCTATTGGGAAATTGCTGTTTGCGTTGATCTCTGAGGGAACATTGATCAGGCAGAAATGCAGAGGACAGGCCCTGTGCTGAGGGAATGAAGTGCTGTGCTATAAAAGTCCAAGGTACAAGCTGCAAGGTGGGGGTGGAGTGGGGTGGGAGACATCACTGATTTTCTAAGAACCTTCTTCTCCAGGTTCCAACCAGCGCAACTGGTGCTAAGAGGCAAGGATGCTGGCCAGGTCCAGTGTCATATCTGGTGTCACATGGAGGGAACAGGGAGGCCTTCTCTTCCTGTCCTCTAGTGGACAAGGCAGCCTGCTCCCCCACTATTGTGAGTGGGTAATCATGCTCTAACTGACACATAATGGTTAGAAACTGAACCACACTGGCCTGTGGGGTGTGCCTGAGGTCATACTGGGGTATACGGTGAGCCTCCCAAACAGGGCTGAGGAGTGCCAACCCTGGAGCAAGTTGCCCAATGACTTTTGGGGATTGTCACCTGACCAGGATCTTCTAGAAGTCAACTCATCTGCCCTGTAGGGCCCTCACAGGGACCCTCGTCGTTCATCTGGCTGGACTCCAAATGACAGATCCAGAGAGAGCCAGAAACAGCCTTGTCTCAGCGTCCATGCTGCAAATGGGGGTGTTGGGCAGTCTCTCTCCTAGACATCTGGCCTTGAATCCCAGGGACTGTCCATTTTGTCATTGGTCCATCATGGGAGGTCCATCTGAGCTGTGCATAGAGCTGTTTACCTTGATAACTGTAGTCTCCAAGAAGCCATGTTGAAGATGGACGGCGGTAGGCATCCTGGGCTGGGCCAGGACTGTCGCGTTCAGTCGCCAGCACCTGGCCACAGATGACGGAAACTGCAAGCCTGAAGCTTTTGACATTGGCTGCATATGCAGGAGTTGGGGTCAAGCAGGGGGATACTTGGGCTTCAGGAGGGCAGGGGCTCTTAGAATTTAGACCAGGCCTCAGTGAGGAGTCACACAAGGCAGTCTCTGTGTTGCTGTGGAGCCGGCTGACCCTCAGAGCCTTGACCTGCAATATGGCATCACCATTGTCCTTGGGAGCTGCAGGACTTGAGCATCTTCCTCCAGGGATGCAGCCTAGAAACCAAAGAGGGTCCATCCCCAGCTCTGTGACCTCTACAACTCCCACACCTTCTTGGGGGGGGGCTGGAGTCCTGTAGTTGCCATGGTGATTATCTAATTGCAGCATCACAGTCATCAGTCAGCCACTGTGGCTCCAGGAAGGAAGACAGAAGTTTTGGTCCCATCACCAGGTTTCTGTGGGACAGCACTTGCTGTGCCTCAGTTTCTGAATCTATAAAGTGGGCCTCTTCCTCTTTGAACCTCAGGACAAAGGTTGGTATGTGGGACCTACTGGGTTCCTCCCACAGTGCCCCTGCCCAGGGAGTCACAAATGCTGTGGGTGGGTCTGGGACCTTATGCTGTGTTCTCAGTTGGCCAACCAGACAAAGGGCCCAGGAAAGTCTGCCTCAGCTCTGCAGTGGGGCTCAGTGAGGTGGCGGGAAGGTCAGAGGGAAAGGCAGACAGCTTTCTTTTCGTGGCTCTCCCGGCTGCCAGCATGTGCCTCTCCCACGGATGGTGTTAATGGTTTGCCAGGACCCCATTCTCAGCAGATGCCCACGAAGGCGCTTACATTGAAATTCCTGTCACAGCGCTGCACTCACCTCCGAGAGCAAAAGGCCACATGAGCCCTGGAGCAAGTTTTCATTTGTTTCTTCGTTCATTCATTTATTTTTCAGTCTGTTCCTTCACCTCCTAGCTTCTCCGTGTATTAAACAGGCCATATGTCATTCACATCTTCCTGTCATCACTCTGGCTCTTCCTGGGTGCTTGGCACATCCCAGCCTAAGTTTCTGCCCCTGAAAATGAGAATGGCAAGTGTATAGGTCAAACCATGATAAACCCCTTAGTCTCACCCGTGTTCTCAGGCAGACAGGCTCAGGATGGGCTGGTGCTTCAGGAGGGGAGGTGGGAATGAGTCCATCCTGCAGAGCAAGGTCCCTGGTCAGGCCCCAGGCTGCATATGACTGTAGAGAGCTGGTTCTGATACTCCCCCTCCAATGGCCATCTTCTGAACCTCTGACTTGCGGACTGGGCTGGCACCCTACCCCTTGGCAACTTCCCTGAGCTGAATTTGCTAAGTGGGGACTCAGATACAGAATCTCCCATCTCTCCTGGACTCCCTCAGAGTGGGCCATCTTCTCTGAGGTTCCCCAGAAAAGCATCATTAGCAAGATTCCTCAAAGGCAGGGCCCCCTTTTGCTCAGCCCTGGGTGACTGTTCTTTCCTTGGCCACAGCTTCCCCCCTCACGTGATAGGCTGTCAAATGGCCACCCACAGCCTCTGAGATGATATGACTATTTTAACAGAGAAAACTAATGTTCCTCTAACACAATGGGCCCCTTTGGAGAGTTTGGCACAAACCAGTGCTCATCCTCAAACCCTTCTTCGAAAACTCCATCCCTTCCATAGAGTCCTGGGTCCGTAAGGGCACATTCTCCCCTTGGAGAGCATCTGCAATCTTTCCTTAACCTATTAGAACAGGTCCCTGGCAAACACCCCAGTTGCCTCCTTTGGGGCTCTCTACGATTGACAAAGCACCTGTATTTCTCCTGCCCCAAATCTATTTCCTTGGTCTAGAAGCCTTGGCAGGTAGAATCCTTTCCCCATTGCTTCAGACATCACCACTGGCTGGGGTGAGGGACTATGGGGTGTGACCAGGCTGAGGTGTCATGCCAGAGGATGAAGTCTGGTGGGACAGTTTGTCTGAAGGGCAGAGCTTGCACACACCTGGGCATAGTGAGGCCCTGGCCTTTGTAGGAGCCTCAGCATTGGCTGGGAGCAAGCCCAGAAAGGCAGGGTTCACAGGCAGGGCGGTCTTGACAATGGCAACCCCAAGGCCAAAGGCAGAGCAAAGAAAGGAACATTCCATGGTGTATATTTAGGAGGCTGGGAGACGGGAAAGGAAATCAAGTTAGAGTCTAAGAGTTCGCAGCCTGTGCTCTCCAGGCCCCGGGAGAGGTTGTGAAATCCAGATGTGGTTGGGAAGGCAAGAGGGGGAGGGAAGGCGGGGAGGGGGCAGGCCTGTTCACAATTAGCCTTGATTTTGTGTGATGACATTCAAATTGTGGGCAAGCATGAAAGCGGAGTTGTGAGGACGCGGCTGTCCAACAGCCCCGGGACTAATCCAATGTGAAGGACTCGGGCGCAGGCCTGGCCTCACATGGAAGCATTTTGGGAAGGTTTGATGTCCCGCCAGCTGAGGGGGATCCATGATTCTGGCTGAGTGGGCCTCCTCCCCCACCCCAACCCCTCAGAACTGGCTGAATCTGGCTAGAGGGGTTAAACCTCGAACACACCAGAAGGTTCTGGCCCTGTGGACGCCCTCACTAGCCCAGACCTGATGGCAGCATGGTGGCTACGTGGGACGCATGGAGCCAGGCCTGGCGGGCTGTGCCAGCTGTAGTGGCTGACGTGGTGTGGGATGGTGTGTCTGTGAGCTATTTTCAATATTTCTAATATTACAAAGATGAGGTAGCCCACATTGCTGGGGCTTTGGCAGGCAATGCTTTTGTAATGGGGCCTTGGTTGCAAATTTGGGGATTTTATAGGAAACTGGGGGCTAGGAAGCCATTTGGGGCCTTGAGTCACCCTGCAAGGGTTCTAGCTCATGGGAAGCCATCTTGAGAAATGAATTCAAGGAGAACCATCATTCTGCTGTTTCCACAAAGTGTCCGTCACTGAGCTGCAGGATGTTGGCAGGTACACATGCAACTGTCCCCACAGGGGTGACCCAGTGCACTTCCTGGGATCCTGGGTTTCCTCAGCAGTAAATAAAGAGTATCTCTGGCCTCCTGTGAGAGAGGACTAGATTCTCAAATGTGTATTTAAGGCCAGGGACTGCAGTGGCCACCACTTCAGATTCATGAGCATGGTCCACTAGCCTCACTGTATCAGTCACAGAGTTTTGTGTATTGAGATGTTTGTGTGCCTGAAAATGAGGGTGAGTGTTCCTGTTCATCAGTGTGGGCTGCCACTTTGCCCAGCCCTTCCTTCACCTGCTGCGGGCTAATGGCCAGTCCCCTTCCACAGCTCCAGGACTGGGTAGAAGAGGAATGGTAATCCACTCAGCTCTGCAACCCTGAAGATCCCTGGGGAGTCAGGGACAAAGGGGTTCTATGTGGGTTGGAAAGGGTGCGGTATAGGAGTTGATGGAATTTCATGGTATAGAGATTAAGGAATAGTGATGAACACCCCAAGTATGCTGCCTAATGAGACACAGTCCCAGCTCACCAACCATATATATGTGGTATATGTTTGTGTGGTCTGACTTGTTTACATGCATGGTATATGTGTTCATGTATATAAATGTATGTATTTGTGAATGTGTATGGTGTGTATGTACATGTAGATGTATATGCTATATATAAATGTGTGTATTTGTGAATGTGTATGGTGTGTATATACATGTAGAGGTAATGGTGTATGTGAATATGTGTATAGTCTGATGTATGTGTATATGTGTGAAGTATATATGTACACGTGAATGCTTGTGTGTACATGTGAACATGTGTGTACATGTGAACACATCTATAGTCTGGTGTGTATATATGCACATGTGTGTAAATGTATGTATGTGCATACATGTCTATATCTGTATATAGTATGGTATATATAAGTGTAAATACATGTATATATATGTGAATGTATGTGGTGTGTATGTATATGTGTATATGTGAACTCATGTGCATACAAGTGAATGCTTTTGTATACATGTGAATGTGTTTATAGTCTCTTGTGTGTATATACACATGCGTATGTGTGTGCATGTGTATATGTGTGAATGTGTGTGCATGTGTATGAATGTGTGTACGTGTGAATATGCGTATCATTTGTGAATGTGTGTGTGTTTAGAGCTGGAAACAGTAGGGTGAAATAAACTGAGGTTTGCTCTGGATGGTGAGGATGGGTGACAGTGAAGACCGTGGTCTGATTTGCCTTACCAAGTGTTGGGGCTTTGAACAAACAGAACTGAGGGAGGTAGTAAAGAAGTCGGGGATGGGGAGATGGGGATGTGTTACCTCATCTTACACCTGTAAGAATGGCCAAGATCAAAAACACTGATGACAACTTATGCTGGAGAGGTTCTGGGGTAAAGGGAACACTTCTGCATTGCTGGTGGGAGTGCAAGCTGGTGCAGTGCCTTTGGATGTCAGTGTGGTGATTTCTCAGAAAATTAGGAAACAACCTTCCTCAAGACCCAATAATACCACTTTTGGGTATATATCCAAAGGATGCTCAATCATGCCACAAGGACATGTGCTCCACTATGTTCATATCAGCATTGTTTGTCATAGCTAGAACCTGGAAACAATCTAAATGCCCCTTGACCAAAGTGTGGATAAGGAAAATGTGGTACATTTACACAATGGAGTACTACACAGCAGAAAAAAATAGCGACATCTTGAAATTTTCAGGCAAATGGATGGAGCTAGAAAACACTGTATTTAGTGAGGTAACCCAGACCCAGAAAGACAATTATCACATGTACTCAGTCATAAAGTACTGAGTAAAGTAAGCATAAAGCAAAGAAAATCAGCCTACGAGTCACAATCCCAGAGAACCTAGACAACAATGAGGACACTAAGAGAGACATATACACGAATCTAATCTACATGGGAAGTAGAAAAAGATAAGATCTCCTGGTAAATTGGGAGCATGGGGACCTTGGGAGACAGTTGAAGGGGAAGGGAGAAGCAGGGAGGGGAGCAGAGAAAAACGTAGAGCTCAATAAAAATCAATAAAAAAAGACAGAAAAAAGTTGGGGAGATGGGGCTGTATTGCCCTAGGTTTCTGTCCTGTCTAATCCCACAGTTGATCAGTCCCAAAGAAACACACAGGTCTACATCAATTATAAACTGGTTGGTCTATTAGCTCAGGCTTCTTACTAACTCTTTCTTACATCTTAAATTAACCCATTTTTCTTGTCTATGTTAGCCACGTGGCTTGGTACCTTTTTCATTGAGGGATTTTCATCTTACTTCCTCTGCGGCTAGGTGATGACTGCAGACTGACCTTTCCTCGTCCCAGAATTCTCCTATTCTCGTCACTCTGCCTCTACTTCCTGCCTGCCCTTACTTTCTGCCTGGCTACTGGCCAATCAGTGTTTTATTAAAAATAATGCAAGTAACAGGATAAAAGACCCCTGTCCCACAGCACTTCCCCCCTTTTCTTAAAACAGGAACTTTGAATCTAATATCCTTTGTCTAGCTTTTTGTCCAGACTATTATTCATCTTGTAACCAACACTCTAAACAAAGATAAACATCTATAATCCATTTTTTGGGTATGTGGGCATAGGTTTCCAGGCTATTTCTTGCTGATTGGGGGCTTTAATAATCTTATGGGGACCTAAAAAAATTTAGAATTATAATCAAGTCCTGGCTGGAGTATTCTGTGAGGTTTGATCATCTCAGCCAGCAGTCTTGAGGCTGTTCTGGATGTAGAATTCAGACATCTGGGCCATCTGCTCCTATCAGAGATTTCTCGGGGGGGTCTTCCTTGATCAAACCTTATTTTTCTTAATTCAGAATGAATTCGCAGCTTCTCATTTCCTGTGGAAAGAAAAGCAAAACCTCTTCTCCAAAGTAACATACCTTTTGACTTAAATTTTGAAGTCAAGGCATTTTCAAAATACATATGTTGGATTAATCTGGCAGCATTTATAATCAAATGTCTTTTCACAGCTGTTGCTCCTTTCTCAGCAGTCATACAATTTAAAGACAACACAATATCATACAATATCCAGACTTTCTGTGTATTTTCTATCTTTACGTGGCTTTATTTTAAACTCTATTTCTTTTATTTTTATTTTAATTTTTGGCTTTTTGAGACCAGGTTTCTCTGTGTATCTTTGGCTGTCCTGGCACTCACTCTGTAGACCAGGTTATCTTTGAACTCACAGAGATCTGCCTGCTTCTGCCTCCCAAGTGTTGGGATTAAAGGTGTGTGCCACCACACTGAACTACTCTCTCTTTCTTTTTTATTTTAAGGACTTTATCCTTTTTCTTTTCTCTCCCAAGCCTACATATATTTATGTAAAATATTTAGAGGTTTTCTTTGTCTTTGAATTTATCTTTATTGTATATCTCTTTTTTTCTGACCATATAAGTCTTTGATTTGCTAAGCAATATGGCTAGAATTAAAGCCATGGCTTTGACAGCTGAATCCATCCCATTCCTTAGCTTTCTGAGAGTTTCTCATGGCAGAGGTACTGGCCAGAGCCATGTTTATTGCCACAACTCTATGGAGTTTCAAGGTCCTGCCACTACCAAGAAGCATGCTATTGGCTCCTCATAAACACCATTTAAGTGTTTGGTGGGCCTCTTAAAAGAGCTACAAGATTTTTGCAGCTAAAGATGAGTCAGGAAGCCTCTCTTAAATGAGGTGCACTTGCCTCTAGCAAACAGAGCCCACCTGAGAAAATGCTGCCAAGAAACCATGCTTAACTCTTCTTTTGTTCCTAGAATTACTTCCTAAACTCTCTCAGGTTTTATGTGAATGCTGTTGTCCACGTTGGTGCCATTTGTTGCCTGGGGTGCCAGATGACGTCATAAGATACAAAATAATCCCACACTAGTTCAGAATTATGTATAATAAAGGATTATTTATTCAGGGGAGACTCACAGATCACTGTCCTAGATCACAGTCCTCTGCATGAACATGGAACAGGAACAGAGTCTAGTAGCTGAAAGTGAGAACTGGATGTACGAGAGAGAGAGCACATGCTTTACAGCTGCATTTATAGTATAAGAGAACATGCCCAAGTGGGCTGGTATCTTAAAGGATATTGGCTGAAGGAGCAGAAGGAGCTCCCACAGCACCACTGGAGCTGAAGGTGAACCTTGCACTGTTGTGGATGAGGGTTGAGATTGCTGTTAGATGGTTAGATAGGAGAGGGAAGTCAGCAAGGCATGAACTTGATGGGGTGACTTCAAGAAGGACCAAGATTGAGGCAGCTTGGTTGCATTCTGTGTGGGACTGAGACCCACCAGCATCTCCTCTGACTGTTTTGTCTCACATCTAAACATTTTTGGGTGTGTCAATTCCTTCTCATATACCAGTGCTGGAGAGGGTGTGCACAGATTGCCTGCCACCTACATGGAGCTCTGCACACGTCAGAGTCACACAATAGAGGAACTGGTAGGTCCCTCCAAAGACCATGTCACTGGGCAAAGAAGTCACCCAGGTTTTGCTGGGAATCCCCACAGAAATGCAGCTTGGAGATCTGTTGTGCCGGGAGTCCCCTGGGTACAGTGCCCTCAGTAGCTGCCCCCCCACCAGCCAAATCACTTGACTGCTAATGGTAAAGCCAGCAGCAGTCACTATACCTTTCTGCCTCCAAAGACCAAACAACTTCAGAAAAAGTTATCTTTTCCCAAGTTATTTTATGAAAAGAAAATAAGGTGCACAAGGCAGGTGTCGGGGGTACAGCAACAGAAGATAAGCTGCACACAGGAAGCCTGGTGTTTCTGTGACACCAGGGAGCCCAGGGAGCCTGCTCAGGGTCTGGCCTTCTCTTTCTTCCTCAGTCCTATGTGGTGACTCAACACAAACCTACACTGTGCTCTTTTGCCCTCCTCATTGTTTGCTTATCTAGTTTGTGGTTTGTTTAGGCATTGGCTTTCTATGTAGCAGGCTGGCCTCAAATTCCACTCTATGTGTCCAGTCCTCTAACCTCAGCCCTGAGGTGCTGGGATCCCAGATTAAATGAGTTGTACTGTAATTAATTGAGCACTTTGGGGAGGCTGGGGCAGAGTAACACAGCCCACCTTCCCTAGCTCCCCCAGACTCAGAGAGCATGGGGAAGGCATCTCACCATGAAACTGGTGTGCCCTCTAGATAGTGCAGCCAGCTTGTTTTTAATGCTACACTGTTTCATCCTTTGAAGACCTCAATTGACTTCCTTGGTCTGCTGTCATGGATACTCTGTTGCTTTTGGATCACAGTCATGAGTACACTGCTGTGTATGTAATTATTCAGCCACAAATAAGGCTGCACTTCCGGGTTCTAGAGCCATGCATGTGCAGACAAGCCCTCAGGCAGAAGTGCCCGAATGTTAAAGGGCTCCATGTGACACACATGCGCACATGCATGGTTACATCCACACATGACTCAACTAAGCCCTTGTGCACATGTGTGAGCCCCATCATCTGCGTATGACATAGTCACATCAACCCCCTGTGTGCATGTGCTAGGCAGGTTTTAAAAGCTGGATGTGCCATCTTTCTTTCTCTCTCTATCTGCACACAGATTCCCCAGGTCTGTACACACCCCCTCTAATAAACTCCTATGTGGGTGTTGCGTGTTTTGTGGTTCCTTCTCACTCGCTCCAGGTAATTTTAGTGTATGTCCATATATGTTTTTTGTGTGCAGTGGCCAGACTCTTCTCTGGGATATTTTCAGGAATGAAATTGTTGACAGGTTGGGGAAGGGGCATCTCTCCCACTGATACCACATTGCCAACCTGTTTTCCAGGTGGCTGATCAACTCTCATCCTCTCCAGCTGTTGGCTGATCAGTGACCATTACCATTACATTACATTAAGGAGTTGATGACATCCCTCACCTGGGCCAATGACCCCTCACGATGCAGTCACAAAGGAGCAGGGCCAAGGTGACCTACCCAGGGTATATGTGGTTCTGGCCCACAGTCATGTCAAAGGCTGTAATGGCGAAACATTTGCTTAGTTCTACAGTGGGCGGGTGCCTGTGTCAGCCCAGCTTGATCTGTTAATCTAGGAAACTGGAACTCTCTCCCACACCTGTGATCGCTTGGCTCTGGAGTGTTCCCCAAAGGCCAGTGTAGTAAGGGCTATTGCAAGGTGAGACCTGGTGGGGATCTCCAGGCAACTGGGGTGTGGCCTGAAGGACCTAAGGTCCCTTGCTCAACTTTGCTTCTATACAGTAGTAGGCTCACTCTGCTACACACCATGATGTGCTACCCTGGCCAAATCCGCAATCCAGCGGCCATAACCTGAAACCTCCAAACTGTGAGCCAGGCAGTTCTTTCCACAGGCCGCCCACCCTGGCATTTGTTACAGTAATGGCTGCTAACCGCAACCCATGTTAGCCTAAACAGCTCACCCAAGGCCATGTGTCTGGGATTTGAACTCAGGTGACCCCTGGTGTCCCTCTCCCACCATCCTGGCCCACACTTGGGTCTCTGTGAGAGCAATGTATAGCCTTAAAGCATAGTTTTCTGTGTAGGAGGGGCAGATGGCAGCCCTCCCTGCCCAGGCTAGGAGCTTCCTGGGTACCTATAGCTTGGAGCCGCTCCTTGTCCTGGCATACAGCTCAGGGATAGGCTGAGCTCACAGAAGCCTCAGTACTGTTATGTAGCTTGGATGTTCTGGGTATGCTCCATGTTCTTGTCAAAGTGCAGCCCTGAGTGAAGCCCAGGCTGCATTGAACTTACATTCTCTGCCATCACTGTATGGAGCCTCAGCGACCCAGCCGGAGCAGACAGCCCAAATTCACCCTCTGAGTTCATGGTTGCAGCACAGTACACAGAAAATTAATAAAAACAGAATTCTTGCTCCTAGTAGGCTGACAAGACCTGAGCAGCTGTGTCCCACTGTATCTCCAAATATTTTATCTCCCAGATGGTGGTGCTGTTAGGAGGTGGGCCCTAAGGGTAGACTTTCAGGTTAGAGCCTCTCCTGCTTCCTGCTGAGCTGTCAACTTGGTCTACCATGATGTGAACAGCCTCCACCACTCATCAGCCGACCTCTTCCTGCCTTGATGGATCTGTGGCAGGAAACTGTGAGCTGAAGAGTAGCAAATCCTCCACGTCTGTTAGGTATTTCAATGGATCACAGAGAAACAAAAGCGATCCTTTTGCAATGTTTCAGACTCCAGTCAGTGCTGCGTGAAGCCCTCTGAGTCATGGTAAGCCTCTGGCATGCGGTTCTGTTTCCTTAATGCATTTCCAACAAGGGACCTGGCATGTCCGCTGTGCACCCTCCTGTCAGTCAGGAGCTCTCATGGCCCTAAGATCTTGCAGAGACCATCTGTCCTCACTGGGAGCAGGGAGTAGTAACTGCTGTCTAATACTCCCATGTTGCCTGGAAGGAACTATCAGCGTGTCCCTTTTAAGGATGGCTAAGTGGCATCAGAGTGGCAAAGATGCTGCAGGAAGCTGATGGTGCGGCATGGACCACCTATTATGTGGTTTCAGTATGAAGCACCTTGTCCCCACCTCTCAGGCCTGGTGCCTTGGTTGGGTGCACTCAAGGGCAGGTGCAAAAGGAACCACACAGCCACCCTCTTGGGACAGAGACCTGTCAAGTAACGTATCTGTCAGATCTTTTGACCTCTTGACCCTCTGCTTAGCCTGGATTGTGGAAACCAAATTTTCAACAGGCTCTGCAGTGAGAACAAAGTGTCATTGAGTAAGAAACTTTGTTTCTGACACTCTCCCTCTCCAATGGGCCCCTCCCCAGCACCCTTTCCCAGCACCCCCTCCAATAGGGCCCCTTCCCCAGCACGCCCTTTAATAGGCCCCTTCCCAGCACCATTCCCCAGCATCTCCCCTCCAATGGGCCCCTTTCCCCAATATCCTCCCTCCAGCACCCCCTCCCCAGCACTCCCTTCCTAATCCTTGCCCATTCTCTAGCATTTCAGTGTTTTCTCCATCCCTAGTGTCCCCTTCTCTAGAATCTTTGCCTTTCTTTCTTTCTCACTCCCCTCCTCCTCAGTGAGTCCTCCACCTTGCTCCCTGGTGAAGACCTAAACTAATTTCACTTGCTTTGGCAGTGCCTCTGTGGCTGCAGGGCCTGTGTGTGAGGGATGGGACCTGCAGAGCCTCAGGAGTGGAGGAACATGCCCCACCAGTCCTGCCACCACCCCCAAACCTCCCCCCCCACCGCGGCCATGGCAGTGGAGTGAGAGACTTGCTCTAGACCACCATCTGTCAGTAAGGCTTGGCCAGAGCTCTCCCCTCCTTGGTCTTCAGTTTCCTCTGTCTAACAGATAAGGCCTTCTTCCCACCCCTCCTGCTGTTGGTGTGCAGGGCCATTTAGGCGGCTTCCAACTGTCAAACCGAGTAGAAGCAAGAATCCGCAGGATCAACCAATCAGTGGCTTCCTCTGGCTGCTCTGCATCACTCCCTCACCCCTCATGGGAGACCCGCTTCACTTCCGCATAAAGACAGACCTGGATGGCTGTGTTGAAATCAAAGCCCACTCCACCTGTTCCACAGCTCCCTCTGTTCAGTCTCCCATGGCTTCGTGTCATAGCTGGAGGCTCCTGTCAGGGTACAGTGTGCACATGTACACAGAGAAGGGCTGCACCCTTATTGTTGTTTGGGGCTGAAGCAGGGCAGGAGTTTTTGGCCAGCACCCCATCCCCACACTGGCATCCAGGCCCTTCATGTTCTCTTCTTGCCAACTTCCAGCCCTCCTTCCATGCCCCCCATAGAGTCGGAGCTCACCATGTCTGCATAGACCAACAAGAGCCTGTAACTGCCTCTGTGACTGTCCCCATTTCATAGGTGAGGAAAGCGAGGCTGGGAAACAAAGCAAGGCAGGGAGGCCCTGGCTGGTCACTGGTGCCGTGGCACCTGGGGACTCACTGGTACTCGGTTAACAACTGTGACTCAAATGAATTTGGTCAAAGCCTCTAGAGTGCACAGTGAGAGATGTAAGCTGAATCTGTCTAGGGCCAGAAACTTGGGCCTGGCATTCTTTATTCTCCCCCCGCCAAATCTTTTCCTTTGATCTTTGGCAAATTCAGATCCCCTCTGGACCTCAGTTTCCCCATCTGTAGAATGAAAGTACTGATGTAGATGCATTGAAACCTTTTACCCATTCTGCCATCTTGGGTAGCTTTCACCATCGTGAGAAACCAACCTATTCCAGTCCTGCCAGGGAGGGTAACGAAGGTGTTTAGTGTCCCTTTGTGAAGTTTCAGGGAGCATATGGAGAGCAAGGAAGGCACACGGTCCCTGGAGCCTGACTTCCCTGGTCAGTCTGGATATGTGTGTAACACACATTTTATGACACTAATCCTGAGATCCTGCTGCTTGTGTGAGTCCAGGCACACACTCTAGCTCCTCCTATCTAGTGCTGGTGTAGAGTACACTGTGGGCCAGTCTAGCTGCTCAGGAAAACGTAGGAAGAGTGAAGCCTGGGAACCTAGGGCTCTGTCTTAGAAAGCTTTCTGTTGCTATAAGAAAATACCTGAGGCCGGGTGACTATAAAGAAAAGATGTTGGTTTAACTCTAAATTCTGGAGAGGCAGGAGTGTGTCAGGGGCAAATGCCAGACTGTGATGGTAGCTTCAGTGTGAATAGGTCACAGGACTGGAGAGGAGGGAGGGCCCAGCCACCCTCATAACAGTCCCCTCTCGGGAAGACTCTTCCATTCCATTAATCCATGCGTGGGCGTGGGGCTCCAGGATCAAGTCCTACCTCTTAAAGATGCCACCACCCTTAGCCACACTGATTACTAGGGTTCACACTCAGACTTAAAGATGCCACCACCCTTAGCCACACTGATTACTAGGGTTCACACTCAGGCTGGATCCATGTTGCCACCTCCACTTGACCAGGAGGCTCTGGCATCTGTCCCCATCCCCCTGTGGTCTCCTGTGTGGCCCAAGAGTGTTTCCCCATGAGGACAGCCCTTACCATGTCCCACTTGCTGGACAAAAGGTCATAGTCATTCCTGAGGTTGGAACCAGTGTAGATGGAGATGCTGAGAAGAGCCCATGTGTGCACCTTCCTGAGAGGCTGGTTGTTGTATTGGTTTTCATAAAAGTTCAGAGTCGGGGTCCTACTTGGACCTGCCTTAGTGTGGTGGTTAAAGAAACAGGAAGAACTGCCTTTAAACCCAACCCAACCACACAGCTCCTCCCCTAACATGAGCACAGAACTTCACCTTTTGGAGCCTCGGTTTTAGTATCTTTGAAATGGGCAGCATTTCACATGTGAAACTGTAAGCAGCAGGCACACACAGTGCCTGGCTCATGGGAGCCCTGCGATGCTCTACCTTGAGGCAACGGTCCCTGTCCATGTTGTCATCCCTCCCTAGCATCACCTTCATCCTCAACACTACCATTCTTACTTTTAGGCAGCAGACACAGTGTTCTGTGTCTTCTCTTGTTCATGCTGCCCCCATGAGGTCAGCCACAAGACTGAATGCAGCTCTTGGATCCAGTTCTCCATCCTGCGAACTCTGCAGTTAGTGCCTATTTTGATATCTGCAGGGTTTCTAGCTGGGGCTCTTAAGCAGAGTGGCCCTGTTGATGTCCTCCTGGGATCCTGGGTACTGAACAGGCTTCCTGTTGGGTGTTTGCTAGGAGACATAGCGAGGGTTCTTGGGGGCAGGGTTGTGGCTAGCTTTGGCAGGAATTGTCAAGAGGGCTTCCAGAGCAATGTGCCCACTTTCCACTTCTGTGGCTAAGGTTACTTTTGTTTGTGGTCTTTTTGTTTGGCTTTGTTTTTGTAGACAGGATCTCACTATGTAGATCAGGCTGGCCTTGAACTCACAGAGCCCCACCTGCTTCTGTCTTCTGAGGCGTGTGCTACCAACCAAGCCTAGCAAGATACCTTTTAAAGCTGAGATTAAAGTCTCTCTCAGGCTTTGAGCTGCTGTAGTGCATGCTGCAGTGGTATCAGGGTGTGTGTGTCCTGTGTGTGGTGGCTTCAGGGTAACATCAGAGTGTCTCCTGTGTGCATTCCTTCGGGGTCATCACCATATTCCACAGCACAGTCTCTAATGATCCTAAAAGTTTTAGTTTGAGGGATAAGTTTCAATACATAGCCCAGGCTGACTTAGAACTCAAAATCCTCCTGCTGCAGCCTCCAAGAGCTGGAACAGCAGGCATGTGCCACCATGCTCTGCTAGTCCCAAATACTTCTATTGCTCTGAAAATAAAATCATGCTTTAAACTGCTATGCTTCAACCTGATCTCTCAGTCCTGGCTACCTCCAACTTCTGCCTCCGCCTCTCTGTTTCTCTGCCTCACTGTCTCTCTGTCTCACTGTCTCTCTGTCTCGCTGTCTCTCTGTCTCATTGTCTCACTGTCTCTCTGTCTCATTGTCTCACTGTCTCTCTTTTTCTCTGTCTCATTGTCTCATTGTCTCTCTGTCTCATTGTCTCTCTGTTTTTCTGTCTCATTGTCTGTCTTTGTCTCTGTCTTGCTGTCTTGCTGTCTCTGTGTCTCTCTCTCACTGTCTCTCTGACTCACTCTGTCTGTCTCTCTGTCTCACTGTCTCTGTCTCACTGTCTCTCTGTTCCTCTCTGTCTCACCATCTTTCTGTTTCTTTACATCTCTGGATTTGCCTAGGCTGGATACTTCATATATTGTAATCAATTACCATCATATTTTTATTTATTATTTTTTGAGACAGTGTTGTAAGAGGCGAGCAGGCCACGTCCTGCCACCTGGCTAGCTTAACCCCCGAAATAACCACACAGAAACTGCTTTAAATTAAATTACTGCCTGGCCCATTAACTCTAATTTCTTGTTGGCTAATTTTTACATCTTAATTTAACCCATTTCTACCAATCTGTGTAATACCATGAAGTCATGGCTTACCGGGAAAGCTTCGAACCAGCGTCAGTCTCAGGCAGGAGCTTCATGGCGTCTCCATGGCAGCTCTCTCTCTGCCTTCTTTCTCCCAGAATTCAGTTCTGTCTACTCTGCCTACCTAAGAGCTGCCCTATCAAAAGGCCAAGGCACTTTCTTTATTCAACCAATGAAAGCAACACATAGTCAGAAGGACCTCCTACATCAAGAAAGGGTCTCATGTTGCCCAGGCTGGCCTCAAACTTATTATGTAGCAGAGACTGGCTTTGAACTCCTGCTCCTCCTGCCTCCCACAAACTAAGACTGTAGGTGTGCACTGCCACGTTATTGAGCATCTTGTCTTCAAGCTTAGTCTCACTGTGTGTGACTTGTTTCATTTCTTTTAATGGTTGACTAGCATTCCATTGCACGGACATACCACATTCCTTTCATTTACTCAGCAGTCAGCGTTCAGTATTTTAAAAAATTTAGCATAAACATCCAAATGTGTATATTGTTAGAAAAGTTACAGATGACAAAGAGTGTTTTATATCAAAAACAGAGGTTCCTCCCTCTCATCTTCCTCTCCAGGTGTCAGCGATAGCCTGCTGGGGTGCCTGGACCAAACTGACACAAACAGGTCCCTGAGATGCCTTGCCTGCCACTTTCCTCCCCTTCTTGGAAGTTACTGGAGAGGCAGGAGTACAGTTCCAAGATGGCCTGGGCGGGGACCTATGTCCATGTGTGGCTTCACTTATGGCTTCCCTGCCACAGCAGGGAATTTTTCCAGCTGCTGGGCTGGAGGAGCCTGGGGGTGCCTGGGTGTCTGGAACTGCATATCTAGAAAGTCCTGGGAGACTCTTCTTGCTCTGCCCTTCCCCACAGGGCTGCCAACAGCACCAGCTGGTGGGGTGGGCCTATAGTTTAAGCATCCCCTGGTCCCCAGCTTGTTGCTCCACTCTTCCTTGACTCTCAGGGCTGCTTCTTAGTCCTTGACTTCTGAAATAATCTCTCCTTTTGTCAGCTGGTCTGTTCCCCTTCTCAGAACTTTCTGAGATGCTTGCAAATGTGGTGTGAGCTAGGTGGGGGTCTGGTGGGCCAGGGAGCCGGGCCAGGCCAGGCCACATTTTTTAGGGGTTGGGTTTCTATGGCAGCCATCCTCTCTGTCTCTCTGACTAAAGAAAACAAGCCCAAATCCAGCGCAGGTAGCCCGCTGGTCCTTTCACCTGGGGGATGTGTGACCAGTGGCTCTTAGGAAGGCAGCTCTACAAGGATAGCTTCAGGGTCACCTGAGTGACCCCTGTGATGGCCCCAGACAGTCCACTGACGACCAGTAAAGGGGCAGGGCTGACTTCAGGGATGCAGAGCCCTGTAGATGCCCAGGGCCTGTGTCCTGAGGACCTCAGGACAGCTGTAGTACAGGGTGCCCACACTCATTTTTTCCTCTTTTGGGCAGGGTCTGTAGACTGCTCTGCCCAGGCTTCATAGCTGTGACAGTATCTTTCGGGGTCTGTACCATTGTTTCTTGGGAACTCAGTTTTTCCACTTGCAGAACAGGACAACATGGAATGACTGTTGTCATCCTGTTAGCCTACCCCAGACAGCTCCTTCTGAACTCCTCAAAAATGCACTCCAGGTCCCTTACAGCAGAGCCTTGACCAGCAGTGGCAGCCCTGGCAACTTGGAGGGGTAATTCGTGGATCCATGCAGACCTTCAGAATCTAAAGTATGCCAGTGGGCACGCCCTTCGCTCAGGATTCCAAGGCTTGGAGGCATTGGCCCTGGAAGGCCTGATGACCTTTGGGGCCCCAGGAGGGTCTTCATTGCTCCTTTGCCACCTGCCAACTGGCTTGGATCCCCAAGCAAATGGCTTCCCTGTGCTGAGCCTCAGCTCTGGTAGCTGTAAAATGGGTAGATGAGGTCCTCTTTTAGAGACTTCTGGGCATGAGGATAACTGGGAGTTCTCTTGGCAGGTCTGCACTGCAGTAGGGACCAGGAAGTTGCCACCATCACCCCAGTCCCTGCTACAGGCTATAGAAGCTTCTCTGTGTCCTGAGAACAGGTCATGATTTATTTTTGGTGACTGGTGAATGAAGAGGGCGATAGAGATACTGCATGGGTGTCAGGCCTCTGTGATTCTTAGACATATTCTTTCACTTCTCCAGCCATTGGTTTCTCTATGTGAAATGGAGACTGGCTCCTCTTTTAGAGATTTCAGCAGAATAACATAGGGGAAAGAGTCAGTGTGGGGTGTAGGTAGGGCAGTAAGACATCCCCCCCATGGTCTTGACGGCCTTCCTCTCTGAGGCAGGGAGTCAAAGAGCATGAGGCCTCTGCTCTCAGGAGACATCAGAGGGTGATACTGAGGGACCGGTGGGGCCGACAGGAGTTTCTGAGTGGCATTCCCACTCAGGCCTTCTCTGAGGCACCCTGCTGCCCTGAGGGCACCAGGCAACTGCAACTTAACCTATGAGAAGGGTCCAGGCGGCAGATCTGACCCCACCTAGATTCTGCTTTCAGCCCTGTTGTGCCCCATCTCTAAACGCTGCCCAGTGTGCCCATTGCACTGGGAAAACTCAGATGTCTGCTATGTACTTTTTATGAGCATCTCTGTGCCCAGGTTTGTTCCACGCTCTGTCGGCAGCAGCTGTGGAGACAGGAAAGGGCACCCTCTGCAGGTGGGTCTCCTGGGGGTAGAGAGCAGGCAACTCCACAAGTCACAGAATCACAGGCGTGGATGGAAACACTGAAGAGAGGGGCAGTCCAGACTCTTGAAGGCCTGAGAGGGGGGCAGGCGATGGAAGAGAGGAGGGGGAGGGCCATTCTTCTCCCCATGTGTTTTGAGTTCAGGCCTGGCTGGACTCAGTGCTGGCTGTTTTCTCTGGAGAGGCCTCTGGTTAACTCCTTGTCTGGCTTGATGGCTGGTGGTCTAGAGAGAGGCAGCTAGCGTTGGGCATGATGGCCAGCCTAGGGAAGCCACCAGGTGTTGATGGACTGCTGGGTTGGTGGCCTCACCCCCAGGCTGACACCTGCCCCTCAGATAAGCCCGTCACTCCCTCCAGCTCACATAGGCACAAACCTTCCCTGTGTGCTTGATGCTCAGCGGGTCCACAGGGTGCCCATCTCACAGGAGGCTCAGAGAAGGCGGGACTTGCCTGCAATCAAAGCACCCGAGGATGGAACTAGAAACCAAGCCTGGCATCCTGTGTTCTGGTGCTGATGCAGCCTGGAAGCAGACTTCAGGCTCACCCTCCTCTTGGGGACTAGTTACTACCACCACCTCCTTTGCACCCTTTGACCAGTGTTCAACCTGTGTGTGGGGGGGGAGTGATTGAGCAAAAGTAACTGAAAAGGGTAGTGTGGAAGGGACACTCCCATTCCTGGACCCCAGGGAGAGGAAGGAATCCTGGATGCCTCCTGGGGTCCCTTCAAGCCCCATTGACCCTTAATTAAAGTGTTTGGAGACTAGAGAAGCTGACCAGGGAGGGAGTGCTCAGCAGTTCCCACAGCTCACCATGCCCATGACTCACCAGTGCCCATAGCTCACCATGCCCACGACTCACCAGTGCCCATAGCTCACCATGCCCATGACTCACCAGTGCCCACAGCTCACCACGCCCACAACTCACCAGTACCCACAGCTCACCACGCCCCCCCACAACTCACCAGTGCCCACAGCTCACCATGCCCACAACTTGCCAGTGTCCCTCAGTTCACCACACCCATGACTCACCAGTGCCCACAGCCCACCATGCCTGGTGCTTACCAGGCCCTCAGGCAGTTGTGTTGGTGACCCAAGGCCTGTGGTCTGCCAGGTGTTCTTGGTGCCTGCTCAGTGCCATTGGGCAATGTCTCAAATTCTTCCTCTGAGCATTTCTTCTCCACGCACCTAGAGACCCAGATGTGTCACTTGCACCCCAGGGAGTCCCTGAAAGGTTGTAGACATGTAAGGATGATGAAATAGAGGGACTAGTCAGGGGGTGAGGTGGAAGGAGGCCCCGAGGAAGCCCAGGCCAGAGGATTTGGCTCTGAGTTACTTTTGCTGCAGCTGTGATTAACAACAGTAACAATAAAAACAGAAAAATAGACAAAATAATTAAGGAAGAAAGGATTTATTTGGCTCGCAGTTCCTGGTTACAGTCGTACAGGGTACATCACAGTCCTGGGAGCCTGAGGGAGGTGTTACGTCACCCACAGTCAGGAAGCAGAGAGATGGATGCTGGTGCTCGGCTCACTGCCCCCTTTCTATTTGCTCTGGGGAATGGCGCTGCCCACAGTGGGGAAATAGTCCCCTGTCAATTACTTAGTAAAGTTAATCCCCACAGGTGTGCCCAGAGGACATTTCCCAGGTGGCTCTAGGTCTCACTGACTGTTGAGGTTGACCATCATGACACCACCTCTGGTCATCTGGACACCTACGCATATCACTTTATTTTTGAAATAAAATACAATTACTTGATTTCCCCTCCCCCTTTCTCCCCCAGCCCCTCCCAAGTCCCTCCTTGCTTCCTACCAAATTCATGGCCTCTTTTTCTTTGTTATTGTTACATATATAATATATTTATGAAAATACATGCACTATGCATATATAGTACATACACACACATAAATGTATCTTGTTTTGTTCAGTGTTACTTGTATGTATATGATCTCAGTGCTGACCACTTGGTACTGGATACCACCTAGGGGCTCATCCCTGGGAAGCCCATTTCTCTTATCTCAGTATTCCTGAGTTGTTTACAGTTGGAGTAGGGGTAGGAGCCAGGTTCTATGACCCCTACCTAGACTTGGATCTTTCTACAAAACCAGCACCACATGGAGGTACTTCTGAGCCCTGCTGCAGACACAGCCTGGTCCTCTTACTGGTCCTGGGGAAGCGCTTTCCTGGATTGGTGATTTGAACAAGAATGTCCCCAACAGACTCCCGTATTTGAACTTGGCAATGCTGTCTGGGAGGTTATAGAACTTTTCAGAGGTAGATCCTTGCAGAAGGACGTATGTTACTGGGGGCGGGCTTTTAGTGTTTACCACTTTCTGTTCACTCTGTCTGTTTAGTTCTTGCATTTGAAGATGTGAGCTTCCTGTTCCTATGGCTTGCTACTATGCCTCCCCACCCTCTGGAACTACAAGCCAAAATAAACTCCTTCTATGAGATGTGTGTGTCTATGTGATATGTGTACATGTGTTAACATGTTAGTGTGTGTAGGCATGTGAGCATGTGTGAATGTGTGTGGTGTGTGTGGAGGGATGTGTGTGGCACAGTGCACATGTGGAGGACCACTTTGTGGAATTAGTTCTGTCCTTCCACCTTTATATGGGTTCCAGGTATTGAACTCAAGTTCCCCAGGTTTTTGTGACAGGCATCTTTGCCCACTGAGCAATCCTACCTGCCCTATTTAAAGGGTTTTCTAGTCCATAGTTGCACATCCCTCCACATACCAGTTCCACAGGCCTAAGGAGGTCACCCTATCACAGTGGTGGCCACACCCTTCACTGCCTCAGTCACGTTCCCCACAGCTGTGGTAACTACCCTGTCAAAAGCAGCCTGTGGTTCACTGTGGCTCACAGTGCATCCAATGTGACACTTGTCAGGAAGAAGAGAAAAGGCTGCTGCCCAGCTCACTTCTCCTTTTCATTCAGCCCAGGCCCATAACTCAGGGGATGGTGCCATCCACAGTGAGCTAAGATCTCCCCACCTCAGTTAATGTATTCAAGATGGTCCCTCAGTGTAGGCCCAGAGGCTTGTCTCCAAGCTAAGACTAGATCTCATCAAGGCGGCAGTTGAGACTGACCATCACAAGACTTAGAACAGGGTGATTGTTGGGAGGGTGAAGGAGGCAAAGAGAGATCTAGAGGCGAAATCAGCAGGGACGTGAGCACGAATCAGTTTCCGTTGTCTTAATAAAGCCACGGAGCAAACGTCCCTATATGTACTGGTGACAGGTACTCACATGACTGAGCCACATGGAAGGGCACTCTAAGGAGACATGGACCACTCCTGCCCTGACCTCTGAGAGGAGAGCAAGGGCAAGGGTGAGGTGTCCACACACATCTAGGTGTCCTGCTGCGCCCTCTTTCATGGAAACCCTCTCAGTTCACAGAGCTCTGTGCTGACCTCTCTCCGCCATCCATGCCGATCCCCACACAGGCAGGAATCACTTCCATAGCGCAGGGAACATAGCAGAGAGGTCTGAAGCCACATAGCTGAACTGGGAAAGCAGAACTAGACCTGTGACTGGCTACCATGCGTGTGGGCTGGCTCTCCATTTCCTCCCTGAAACCATCCTGTGGTCATTTTAAATGATTCCAAAGTGTCTGGGGAACGTCATCGGGGACTGATTTCCCAGTGTCCTTCTCTGCTGCTCTCACAGACATGGCCAGGCAGAGATGTCCTTGTCTCCAAGAGTCACTCCATGGCTGTGGAGAACAGGCAGCAATGCTTGGAGAAGTTGGTCCTCTGCTGGTGTGGGGCACTGGACCCAAACTGGCCCTCACTTAAGCTAGCTGGTGTGGGGGAAGTGCTCCAGCATTTACTTCCTGTCTGTGAGAGGAGAAGCCCATGGCTCAAGCCTGCTTAGGTCAGTGGTGTCAGGTGTCACTTTCTGGAGGAGATGCCTGCCCTCCTTGGGCTCTGAACTGCATGCATCAAGCAGCACTCCTGGTGCCCTTCACCTTTTGCGGTTAGGGGGTCACTTAAATGCTTCTCTTCCCTTGGTCCCCCAGTGCTGAGGCTGGAAGCCCCTTCCCAAAGACCCTGACTTACTTTGCCACAGGGGTGGATAGAGCTAGTGGTTTGGTCTCCTGTGTTATGGAGCTTGGGTGGATCTGACTGGGCTACTGAAGGGGCAGGTCTCCTCATCTTTACTGTTTTGTCTAACAAGCTCACCTACTCACAAAATTCAGTGCCGAAGAGTGTGGTGGGGCAGGTTCCGCATGCCCAGCCCACCCACTTCAGTGCTAAGGAGCATCTTCTCTACTGGCATGATTGGTCTTTCTGAACCCGGCCCATGTTCACATGCACAGGCTTCCTCTCACCAGGATCACACCTTCCCAGAATCCACCCACTTTTCTGCTTCCCTGTCTCACTATAGTCCAGCAGTAGGTGACTTCCCTGCCAGAGCGGTACAGACAAGCACGGGAATGGTCTTGTATCCACCATCTTTCTTCCCATGGGACCCATGTGCTGTCTCAGCACAAAGCTGGCAGAAAGTCCCTGGAGCTAGTGAACTCATAACCAACTTTGCTGGAACAAGTTAAATATTTCTGCAGGACGCCCTGAGTCTCCCAGATGTGGTTGTTAGTGTGGTTCACTAGCTCTTCCAAGCTAAGGGCTCATGGCTTTGTTCCTGAGTGTCTGTTTATCTGGCCTGACCTACAGACCCAGCTCACTCCACCCACAGGGTTCCACAGGATTGACAGGTCAATCTGGGCTGCCGTGGCCAGCTCCCTGGACATGATTCTTCGAGTGTGTCTGACTTTCACTGCTGTGGAAAAGTATGTGTAGACGTGGCCACATGTGCCTTTGTCTATCTCCGTGCACCCCATCCCAGCCAGGCATCATAGCCCACAGGCCTGGTGGTCGAGCCGTTTGCTTTTGCCGTCTGATGGACGCAGCGCAGGATCTTATTAGAGTTTGTTTCATCGTGTATTTTCACAGGCTTGAATTTCCAGATAACCCCAGCTTCAGCAAGTTGTTCGCAAGAGAAAAAGATGTGAGACAGAGACACACATGCTGGAGCGAGATGACAGGACAGGGCCAAGACTCTGAGACGAGGAAGGATGATAGACATGCATGCAAAGAGGGTTCTGAAAGCCTCCGAGGTGGAAGAACTCACAAAGGAAGGCAAGAAGGAGAAGGAGGGGAGGGGAGAGGAAAGAGGGGTGTAGGTGCATGCATCTACCCTTCTGATGCCCCGTGGATCTCTTCAGTCAGGAACAGGTCCTTCCTTTTCTCACCCAGCGGGTGCAGCCAGGGATGGGCGGGCTTGGACCGCTCGGTTTAGCTCCATGGCCAGACAGCCTGGCTGGTCTTCTTGAAAGGCCTTTCGTGACTCCTCCCCATATCTTGGGGCTCTTGGCTCTGAACTTACCCTTTCTAGCCAAGGAAGAGATGAGTGTGGTGTGCGGCCCAGGCTCTGGGCCCCAAGGACAGACGTCAGGAAATAGCTGGGCTATGATGCATCTCCCCTCCAATCTCATTTCCATAATGCTTGGGAGGAAAAATACATGGGGCTGCTGAGGGGCTGGGGTGTGTAGACTTGTTTATTTTCTCAGGAATTGATCCTGTTCCCAAAGATGTTGAGCCCCCATATTCTAGTGGGTATGTGTACTGCATGTCAGCATGGCCTATATGGCTGTGGGTGGGCACCTGTGGGTCATGTGTTCAGTAAGTCAATCAACAAACAGAATCCCGGGTGCTCATTGCTCATTCCTGTGGCTCGTGTTCCCTTTTACACTTTCTCAAGAAACAATGAGTTATCTCAGGTGCCTTTTTATCCAGGAAGCCCTCCAGGCAGGACAGTGCTGCCTTCCCAACATGGTGTGGGCACTGTTTAATTCAGATCATCGGACTGACCAATCATCCACAAACATTGGGTACTCAGTATGTGCTGGGCACCGAGGGTATGGGGAGGAAGCTATGCAGCCTGTCCTGCAGAGGACCAGTGCTCTGCTGCCCCCCAAAAGAGATGGGGTGGTCTGGCTCAATCTGCTTAGAGTTCTGCACATAACAAACTGCTGAATCTTCTGGGCTTCCGTGGCACATGAAGGGCTCTAGGAAGGGTACAGGGTCTGGAAGGGGGAAGTTGAGTCTCCGTGCTGAAGGGGAGATGATGGGCAGGGTGGGCAGCGACAGAATGCAGTCCCTTTTCTGTGTCACCCTGTCCTGGCCTGCCGGCCCCATCCCAGGGGCAAGCACCAAATACTCCTCTGAGGGAATCTGCCCTGGGGAAGGGGAGGCAGGAAGTGTTGGGAATTCGGGCTGTTTTGAAGCCACTGCAGCAGGGCTGGGCTCTGGCTGCCTGGGTCTGAGTCTGGCCTCCTACTTGGCATCTGTGGAATACCCCTGCTTTCAGCTGCCTTCAAGGTGATTGTCTCCTTTCACGGCTCATTCTTCACCCTGCCACGGGGCTTCCTGCCCAGAGCCCCTCATCAAGAGGTCAGGTGTCACTGGCCACACCATTCATCGGTCCACCTAGGAATGTTACCATGGTGGAACACAGTAGATAAAGATGCAGGTGTCAGGGGAGAATCCAGAACCCACCTGTTCACACAGCTGAGTCTAGCCTGGTATGTCTGGATATATTCCAGGGATCCGTGACTCAGTTTCCCTGAGTGTCACTGGAGCAGAGTATAAGAAATGTTTTCTTATGGTTGCTGAGCCTCTTCCCCTTTGGGGCCCGTCAGATCCCACTGGCCCAAGATGAGGTGTGGACAGCCAGGAAGGGGCATACGTAATCCTCCTGCCTCACAACTGCTTCACAAGTTGTAGGGTGATGTCATGCACGCCCCCTCTCGACTAACTGGATTCTAGCTTTCTTGTGGGTATAAAGTATACTGATACTTTGCATTCTTTAGTACAGTTCTGTACATGTTAAGAACACATCTGTACATGTTAAGAACACATCTTGTTCCATGTTGCATCAGCACCACAGCCAGAACACCACCCACTCTGCTTGTCCTATCTTTTCTTCTTGAGTTTTTGGCCAAGGCTGGTTTGAACTGAGTTCTTTGTAAGGGGCTTTCTCTGGAGTCCCATCCCCCCCCACAGCCAATTCTTCCCACTGCCTCCTTTCCCCCCCCACCTCCTCCCTCCCTCTCTTCCTGAAGAAATCAACTTAGGAGTTCCATGTGCTCAGGTACCCTGTCACCACCAGTCCTCGGTCAGGTGTCCATTTCCATCTGAGTTTGGGGGACATGGTCACCATAGCAACAGCGGTGGTTGCTGCCAGTAGAGATTCCACCTTTTTAGGCCCCACTTGAGTAATTTTCCCACATCTGAGGAGGGAGTGGGAGTGGGAAGGACACACACAGATCTCAAGATCTACATTTGATGGGGGGACAGTGCCTTGCATCCACTTTGTCATGCAGACAGCCAGGGTCTGTCCTTTATTCACTGTACCCAGTGATTACTAAAGGGAGAGATTGGGACTGGGGACAGGAGCCACCATGGTCAGATGCTGCCTCTATGGAAGGACAGCTGTGGGGGAGGGGGACCTGAGTTCAGATCCTGCCCTGCTGTGCATCAGGATGTGGGTTGTTCTCACTACACATAGGGACTAATGGGTGCAGCGTCCTGACCTGGAAGAGATATGTAGGGCCATAATGCCCAGGCCTCTGGTTGTATAATTGGGGAAACTGAGTCACAGAAGCAAGCTCTGTCCCTGAAGATTGCCTACCATGGGGCGAGTCACGAATTTCTCTCTGGTCTCCTTGGACCACTGACTCTTGCACTATAGACAGGGCAGAGAAGGCACTGCCTAGCCAGCTTCTCCTCCCTCACACCCTCGGTTCCACAACCTGGAGAACCCCTTCATTCTCCAAGAGGGGCCCTGTCATTCTCCAGCTGTGGCCAAAGAGAGGGGCAGACAGACCTGGGTCTTTGGCATCCCCATACCCACCAATCTGAAATGCCTAAAGGCAAGATCCAAGCGCCCATTAGTTCCCAAGAGGAACTTGTTCCCTGCCTTCAGGAACTTTCTTCCTTCTTTTGGCTCAGAATGAGGCTAGAGAGTAGAGAAGAATAGTCCCTTGCCTGGGAGCCTGGGTGTCATCTTGGTGTCGCAGCACAGGCCTGGCTTGGAGCAAGAGAAGTGCCACATCAGGTCCTGGAATTCTCTGTCACCTCTGTGTTTTCACTAGCGGGTGGCCACACCCCAGTGTGGAGATGCTCTGCCAGGGCCCAGCATTTCCGGATCCAGGTGCTGTCCCTAGCGGGAGGAGGCCCGCATTAGAGAAATGACAAAGCCTGGGAGCACGAGAAACGGGGGTAGTCACCCCGTCTTCTCGGCATTCTGGCTTTGACCTCAAAGGATCAGCAGCGAATGGGGGAAGAAAGTGGCCAGTGGTGTGTCCTCAAACTCAGGCGCACATGGAACACTGCCTGCCTTCCCTGCTCCGGGAGCCCCAGTCTGTGATTGCTGGGCCACCCTCAGCCATGAGTCAACACCCGTTTGGTCTGGGATGGGCCAAGAACTTGAGTTTCCCAGGAGGGACACCAAGGCTACTGGCCCAGAAACCACATTCTGAGGCCTTCAGGGCTGGTGGCTTCAGCAAACATTGCAGGTTTTTTCCAGGTCCTGAAGCTTTCCTCTCCACCCCACCACCCACAAGGTCCTTCACTAGTGGTTGTCAGAGGGGTGGTACAAGCTCAATGTCCCCAGGCTCCTGGAAAATCCCCAGAAGAGTTGACTAGAGTGCTCTGGAGCAGAGGCCACTCTTAGCCATCCAAGCTGAGCCTGGGGCAGAGGTGACAGGTTCTCTCTAAGCTCCTGTCCCTGCTCCCCAGCAAACTGGAAGACTTGCAGTGTGTCCATGAGGCAGCTCTCGTCTGTCCCATCCAGGAGCACCCGCCCCGTCCTTGATATAAAGGCAGCTTTAGTCCACAGTTCCAGGTCTTTATAATTAAGTGCTCCAATGAAGGGCAGCTGTGGAATTCTGGCTTCCAGGGCTGGGTGTTACCAGCTGATGACTGACTGGGAGCTGGGCGCTATAGGTGTGTGTGTCACAGCCATGACGTCTGTAGCCTGTGGAGGACAAGAGTGGCTACAGGAGGATGGGCATGTAGAGGCCTGGAATGGCCTGAGAGCACACCTTCCATGTCTACATGGCCCAGCCCTGGAAGCCAAGAGCAGGGCAGGTGGGGTCACCTGGCAACTGTTTGGTTCAAGTACCCTAAACCTCCTTCTGTCCTCTTCCCATTCCTTACCCCCAAATTTTCATCCAGCTTCCAGATGATTCCAGGCCCTAAATAGAGCTCATTTACTTTTCTCTGCCTGGGTTTGCCACGCTAGTCTGAGCTGCCTCCTCTCTTCTTCCATGCTATGTCTCCTCAGAATTACCAGCCCCAAAGTGGCCATATGACTTTGCTCTCACTGTTGTTTCTTCTGTGAAGAGAAGGATAAGCCAAGGCTAGCCTCAATTCTTGGGCGTAAAAGACCAGGGGGAAGAAACTGTCCCTGATGTGATGGCATGGAGTGCCCACACCCTCTTAGACTCCGGTAAGAGTAATGATAGCTCTCACACACCCGAGTATCCGTCAGCTGCTACCAAATGACCAGCATGCCTTGGGTCCTTCCGACAATCTCACTTTCAAACCTTTCTCTGCAATAATTATTGCTGAGGGCCTGGCCACATAGGCATCCAGATCCATGCTGACTCCATGCTGACCCCTTTTCTCATCGTGTGTTGGTACAGTCGGCAAGGACAGACCCAGGTCTTTGTGGCTCCCATCGAGGCTGACAAGGGTGGTATGAACACTAGCGCTCTGCAGTGCGAAGGCATGGGCTTCACCAGGCAGGGAAGGGTCACTCTCCTGCACTTATGGCTCATATGCACTGGACCACAGTCCTGGGATTGTCCCTGTGTGAGCAGATGAAGCCACAAGGGATCCTGACTCAGGGCTTAAGGACCTCGCAGGGTCGAGGGACCTTTGAAATGGTGAGGGACTTACAGAGGTCATAGCCACAGGAGGGCCTGTGTCTCAAGACAGCTCCTGGGGAACTCTGATGCCCTCCTGGGCTCCACAAAGCTAATCAGGCCTTTTTTTTCCACAGACCTTTTCAGAGCCTTTAATATGCTAATGCACTCTGGGCTTCCTCCTAGGGGTTAGGAAAGCCCAGAAGCCCAGCAGTGTGGACCAAGGGAGCCTTTTATCAGGACTCTTTTGTGGAGCTCTGGCAAGACAGACTGGCCTGGAGTAGGGTCCGGACTAAGCCAGGCCGCGGGTTAGCATCTTGTTGGTGTTCTCATTTCCAGTTTGTGTCGTAGAAGCAAAGGGTGGGCACCAAGGCTGCCTCCTTGCACACCATGACCAACTGGGCTGAGTCTGCAGGTGCTGCGGCCTCTGTTATTCCTTTGCCAGGGTCACCGCTGCTCCCTCTTGCCTGGCCCTCAGCTCCTTGTACAGAATTGTAGGTTGGAGGTGGCCTGTGTAGTTGGGCAGTGGAAAGCCTAGGGAACAGTTGCAGGGATGAATCTATGGGCCTGGAGGGAGGAGATGACTCTGCCGGCAACCCCACTCCAGGCAAGACAAAAGAAGAAGAGAAAAGGAGCAGACCGAGCTGCTTTTGAGATTGTGGAAAGGGGGTCGAGGGGGCTCTCCCTGGAGGCCCCCACCTTAGCGCCTCTCCCTGTGGAACTCACACCGAACATCCTTCTTGTGGGAAATCAAAGCTGGGCACAGGACTGCGGCTGCTGGAAGCCTTGGGGTGGTTAAATTGGGGATGAGAGACCTGGTCACATGCCAGGCAAAGTGTTCCTTTGGTCCCCACCCAGAGCCAGGCAGACCTCGTTAACTCTGGAGAGCTCAGACCTCCGTGTGCTGGCTGTCCCGTCCTTTAGCAGGCAGGGTCCTTCTGCTTGCAACCTTCCTTTGGTCACAGCAAGTGCCATGAGCCTGCTTTTCCCAGGCAAGCTCCCGCTTGCTCTTGAGAGGCTTCCAGGGTAGGAAAATGCAGTGCCTAGATCCTCATGCCACTTTGTTTCACCCCAACTGTAGCCCCCATCTGCCTGGTCACCATTGCCTGGTCCTCTCAGTTGCCCAACTATCCTTGCTCCAGGCATGGCACCAAGCGAGGTCAGGGCTAGCTGCACAGGCTTTGTGAATGGCCGCCCTGTCTGGGCTACACTGTGCTCCTCACCTGGCCTGTGCCGTCATGTCCTGTGTGGGGCTTAGGTAATGGGGTGGCTGGTGGCAGAATGGAGACCCCATCAAGGCTGGCCTAGTCCATCTGCAGGCTGAGCCGATTTTTCCAAGGATGGCCAAGGGCCAGTCCTGCCGTGTCTGGCTCTGTTGCCAACGCAAACAGGGGTGCTGGCGGGGGACTCGGGTCAGAGCACAGCACAGAGGGTCTCTTCACTTGCCTGCCTGGGGCCTTTAACTCACGTCCCACCCTGGCCTGGGGCCTGTGCTGCCCTAGAAGACTGAGACAGAGCTCATAGGATATCTGGGTCTCTTGAGGTAAAAGTAGGAAGACTGTGTTGCCCCTCTGGGATATCACCTGTCCGGCCTCCCCCAGCCAATGGGGATGGGTGGGACTAGGTTGTGGCCTCCTCCCCACCCCCACCCCAGTCCAGCCTCCTCCCCCCAGCCAATGGGGAATGGATGGACAAAGGAGGTGCCTTGATCAGTATTCAGGGTGCCCCTAATTCTGGCTGTATGTTCAGGTTGGAAGCAGGAATTCAAGACTTCCAGGAAGATATGAGAGGCCACGAGACTGAGACTGAGAATGCTTTGTTGGTGGGAAACTGAGCGAGAGAACAAAGTGAGCGTCCCTGAGATCCACTGTAGAGCTCGTATAGAGAAAGAGCATCTTGCAAACCATGAGGGTGAGGGGAGGAGGACACAATGGGGGTGCTGTGCACCAGTCGATGCTGCCCTTCACCTCTCATTTGCCTGTGCAGGTGAGGATATTTTGGGGTTCCATCTCTTCCTTGTCCTGGATGATCTGACTGCTTCAGGCTTTTGTGGGCTCACCCTCAGACCCACTTGAGGAGTGAGATCTAGTTTACAAGTATAAATATCATATCTTGGACTATTAATTGGCCCCTGCGAAGGCCCATGGACCTCACAGCTTTCCCGCAGGAAGTGCCTTGGGGATGGGCTGGGCTCTACCAGGGAGGCTGGGGACATGTGGGAAGCAGTGTAGGCATGTCCACCTGTGCTGTGAGAGGCACCCAGAAAGGCCTCGTGGACAGGGTCACTGAGGTGGTGAGGATGGAGGGAAGGTGACTTGGCTCACAAGGGTGGAGGTTTCGGTCAGGTTGGTGTCAGTGCCATGCATCTGTAGGAGCATGCAGGGGTGCATGCGGCCGGCAGGGTTACTCATGCCAGGGCCAGGGAATGAGAGAGAGAGGCAAAGAGATACTTCAGGGGAAACACACGCGGCTCTCAGCCACGCACCCCCATGACCTGCAGATCACTCATGAGGCCCCACTTTTCTTCCCCCAGACAGGTTTCTCAGTGTAGCCCAGGCTGTCCTGGAACTCACTCTGTAGCACAGGCTGGCCTCAAATGCACAGAGATCCGCCTGCTTCTGCCTTCTGAGTGCTGGGATTAAAGATGTGCGCCACCACTGCCAGGCATGAGACCCACTTTTAAGTATTCTACCTTCTTGTAATGCCGCAGGCCAAGGCTCAAGCCTTGAACACACTGTCCTTTGTGATTACCTTAGTTATTCCCTGGTGACCAAAGCAGCTTAAGGGAAGGTGCGTTTAGTGTGGCTCGCAGCATGAGGATGCAGTCGGGAAGGCGTGGCAGCAGGAGAGGGATACAGCTGGTCACATAACACACACTGCACACCTCAGTCTCCCACGTGCATATCCACCTCACATCTCACCCCCAAAATGCACACACACTACACATCTTACACACCTTAAACACACACACACTCACATCTCTCTCACACACACACACGCTTCACATCACACACACATGCACTCTACACTTCACACTCCCGTACACGCACACACTCCACATGCACATATACTATACACTACACTCTAAAAGGGAATGGAGTCTTTGAAAGGGGTGGTACTGGGAGTCCGTGTACCAGCTGCCCATTCCCTGAGCCTGTGGTGCCTCCTCCAGGTGGCTTCCTCCACACCCCCTGCTGTGATCTCTTCTCCCTGCTGCTGTACCCGGCTGTCCCCTCTGGTGGCATTTTTGAGTTTCAGGAAGCACTGTGCCTGTGTGCGCACACACTCCCAAATGTGCATATATGTATGTGTATTACAATCCAGGCTCACCCAGGAGCCTTGAGGTTTCTTTTGTCTTCATGGATTCTCAAGTCTAGTAACAGTTTGGGTCTAGACACAGATGGGGAAACTGAGGCTCAGAGACACCAAGACAGCTGTCTGAAGTGGACCAGCCCTGGCTGGGAGGGAAGTCAGGTCCCCAGCTGTCTTACAAACGCCAGTCAACCCCCACCTTTTGCCTTGTCATTCATGGCTCCCCTTCCCATCTTCCAATTTCACCACAGACCCCAGCAGCTGCCCACCTCCCAGGCCCTGCCTTTAGTTCCCTGCTCCTTCCAGGAGACCTGGGAATTCTTTTCTGGCCTGTCTGCGGGAGGCCAGCTCCTGCCTTCACTTTGTGGTTAGCCTGTTTTGGAGGCCCTCCATCCCCCACCCCACCCCCAGCAGCCGCAGCCCACTCTGGTCCCCAGGTCTCCGACTGGGCCTGTGGGGCGGAGCCTGTCAATGCATCTTAGTGATTGGAATGTGCCCTCTGACCCCACCAGCTCCTCCCCGGGAGCTGCTACGAGGCTCCTTTCTCTTGCCCGGGCCCTCCGCCTTTTGGAAACAAACGCAGCTTCACTCTGTGTGTGGCTGAAAGGCCTCTGTTCAGGGGCTACTTGGGTTTTTAAGTCCTCCAGGCCTCTAGTGTTTGAAGGACTCTTCTGTTGTCCTCGGAGGATAGGCTGAAGAGGAAGAGGGGCCTTGGAGAGGATGGGGCTCTGGCCAGAGACCACCCACCAGTGAGACACCAGTCTCTGTGCCAAGTCTTGTAGAAGGTTGGGTGGAAGAGAGGAAACTAGAGCGGAGAGGGGTCTCTCTAGAGCACACTCTAACCCTAACCTTGAGCAGAGGGATGCTGCTTACAGTCCACAGCACAAAGGGGTCGCTCTACCTTGAGAAGTCAGGGTGATTGGCACAGGCGCAGGGGTTGCCGCTTTAGCCAGTACACAGGGAAGGTACCATGCTCAGTGTAGTGCAGATTCTGGGGCAAAGTTCCTTGGGGCTGCAGTGTGAAGAGTGTTGACAGTGTTGAAAGGTCAAGGACATGGCTGAAAGCTTTGGGGCCAGGCAGTCTGGTCCCATTCCTAGAAAGAATACTGTGTGACCTCAGATTTGCTGCTTTCCCTCTCTGAGCACCCCCCCCCCCCCCCCCCCGCTCCTCTGGTAACTCCATGCAGATGTGGAGGTGGCTGCATGGTGATGCCTGGCATGTGGTGAGCCTTGTCACCAAGTCACGGTGCTAAGAAGGTCACCGCTGGGCCCACAGTAAATGGAACCAACTGTCTTTGACTCTTGAGGTCAATGCACACAGGAAACTTCTTTCCTTACCGTACTGTTTGTTTGGACAGTGCCGGAGTTGGCCACACACAGCAAGGCACAAGGAACACTCTTCATCCCCACTGTGTGTGGCAGCCCACACCTGTCACCCAGCATCGGAAAGCTGAGGCAGGAGGATTTCAAGTCCTATGCCTTCCTAAGCCTGGGTTAGGAAGCCATGGTAAGATCCTGCTTTAAAAACCACCCAGGACAGCGAAGGGGGGTGGGGGGGCCTGGAAAGATGTTCAGCAATAGCTGATGTTCTAGAGGACCTGGGCTGGGTTCTAAGCATCCACAAGGTGACTCAGAACCATAAGCAACTCCAGTCCCAGGGAATCTGATGCCCTCTTCTGGCACCCACAGGTACTGCATGTGCACCAAATATGCAGGCAAAGAACCCATACATGTAAAATAGAAATAAATAAATCTGGAAAAAATAGCTCCAAACCCGCAACAAACAGCTAATTTCCCTTAATCCCTTTCAAGCACCCAGCCCTCAGCTTCCCCACTGGGGATGACAAGTATCCCTGTTAGGGTGCCCAACCAGCCACAGGGACAGAGCCACCAACGGCTCTATTTGTAGCTTCTCTAGGATGTCTGGCTCAGTTATGCTTCTATTGTTGTGACAAGACACTATGACCAAGGCAACTTATAAAAAAACATTTAATTTGGGACGCATAGTTCCAGGGGGTAATAGAATTCATGACCACCACGTTGGGATGCATGGCAGCGGGAAGGTGGGCATGGCACTGGAGCAGCATGAGGTAGAATGGTATGAGCTATTGAAACCTCAAGGCCCACCCCCAGTGACAAACGTCATCCAACAAAGGCACACCTTGTAATCATTCCCAAACAGTTCCATCAACTGGGGACCAAGCATTCAAATATATGAGCCCTTGGGAGCTGGTCTCCTTCAAACCACCACACGGCTGCAGTCAAGGGAATCTAGCAGCTCCCTGTCACCATGACAGTCTCACTTGGCTCACAGTTTCAGAAGTTTCTGTCTATATTGGCTGGCTCTGTGTTCTTGGGCCTGCGGTGAAGTTGAATGTCATGGGCGGGAGAGCACAGTGGGAGCAGAGCAGATTGAAAGTGCTCCTCCCAGAATGGTAGAGTGAAGCCCCAAACTTCATCCTCTGCAGTGCACACACCCACTGTGGTGGTGGATCCCGCTAATCCTGTCCTATAGCAGGAGGCAGGGAGATCCAAAGTGCAAGGTCATCCTCAGCCTTGTAGTGAGTGAGTCTGACGCTAGCTTGGGCTACCTGAGACCTTATCTCAGAAAAGGAGAAAGAGAGGAAAGAAGGACTAAACAGCAGCAAAGTCTCAATCGCCAAAATAGATGAGAGGCTGGGAGGGGCCAAGACAAAACACAACTTGCCTTCTTCTAGAACATCAGGTCATGCCTTCAGTGCTGCTGAGACTGGAGCCCTCGGTGTTTGTTCACAGCTCAGCCTTCAGTACCCGAGCTGGCTGGAGGACACTTCAAATGTCACACCCAACCACTGCACTCTGACCTTGGGCCTCGGTCCTTCCCCCAAGCCCAGCAACCTTGCAGTCTGTCTGAGCATCTGGTGCTGGCAGTCTGTCTTAGAGCTCCCAACCAGCTTCCGCCCTTCTGCCCAGACTTTCTTCTAGAAACCAGGGTGTCCGGAGCGGACCCCACACCTCTTTCCACTCGTTCACACCAAGTCCCTGCTTAGACTCCACAGCAGCTTGCCCTGCCCCTGTGCCCACTGCCCACACCACATTGCTACTGTTCTTTGCCAGCACCCGGCTCCTTCCTCTGCTGCCTTCAGGCTGACTGTTGTCACTGAAGTCTGTTGGAGGCTACCCTGGTTCCCTGTCCTCCACTGCCCCACTCCTGTCTTCCTCTTTCTTCTTCATTGCTCTTGAGATGAGTTTTGATAAACTCCTATGCTATGCCCTCGAGTCCTTTCTGAGATACCCACCTCTACCAAAGGCTAGCATCCAGGATTTGTCCTCAAGTCTACCTGACAGGTTGGTAAGGGGCTCTGACTTCCGTCAAGAGAAAGGAGTAGCCTGGGCCTTCCCGATCCCTGGGTGAGGGCTGAGCCTCTTGCTGAGTCTGTAGCCCTCTAAATGGAGACAAAACCTGAATACACATTGGCTCCATTTCACAGAGGAGGAAAGTGAGGCTCAGAGGAGGAAGGTTTTTCTAGATCTATGAGGCCAGCCAGTGAGGAGCAGAGCTGAGACAAGGCTGGTGTGGGCTCCCACACAGACCGATGTGCCAATCTCCTGGCTGTGTTCCCATCTGTGTGGCCAGCCAGAGAAGGAAGCAGCAGGTCTCCTGGGGCTGCTTCTGTCTTCCTATGGCCCCTTTCAGGGCATTGGCCCGAGCATCCTCACCTACATCCAGCAGACCCACGCTCTCACCACCTCCCAATCTGTTTCTCATAGGGTGACATTGGAGCCTGGTGAGGGGGCTATGCCTGGAATCCCAGCACTAGGAAGGAAGATGGTGAGTTCCAGGCCAACCCGGGCTGCCCAGTGAGAAAACAAAGGTAGGGAGTGGAGCAGGCAGAGTCCACTTCCTTGTCCCTCTGGCCCTGCTGCAGCCTGGGTGCTTGTGGTCTATGGGGCACATACCTTGGGCACCTGTGGCAGAGGGTCTGGGCTCACTCCTGCCTGCAAAGCTCCACTGCTGTGAGTCCCAGCCACCTAGTGCCAGGTCTGGGAGGCAGCTTGTGTCTGGTGACACCGGTCAGCTGTTTGAGCCACAGGAGCTGTTCACCTGATAAACAAGGACAGATTATAAGCACAGAGGTAGGTCTCAGGTGGCCAAGGATTGAGATGAGAGTTGAGGCCATCACCTGGCATGGGGCCAGTGCCTGGTGCACATGTACACAGAGGCCCTCACTTATGGGTCGGGTCTAATGACATGCCATGCACTTCACTGACCTCTTTGCAGTGCAGATAAGCAAGGGTACAGGTGGAAGTGAGGGTAGGATTTGAATGCAAGCCTGTATACCCAGGCAGATTAGACCCATCACATGCTGTCTTCTGTGCAGTCACTTTATGCCTGGCTGTGGCAGGCACCAGCTGTGGCAGGCACCGGCTGTGGCAGGCCATGGTGTCTGTCCTCAGGACTTGGGGCTGACATTCTCTGTTGATGATTGTGTACCCTGTGTGCCACATGTGCTATGATTTCCTGGCCTCCTCCTCTGAGCTGGACAATGCTTGTGTTTTCTTTGATTTTTAAAATAAATAAAAGCATGTCTGTGTGTTGTAGGGAGAGGGCCTGCTTGTTCTTCCCAGCTGCTGGGCTAGCTTAGCCCCGAAATAACCACACAGAAATTGTATTTATTAAATCACTGCTTGGCCCATTATCTCTAGCCTCTTATTGGCTAACTCTCACATCTTGATTTAACCCATTTCTATTAATCTGTGTATGGCCACGTGGCAGTAGCTTCCCGGGAAAGATTTGGCATGTCTGTCTCTGGCGGCTCCATGGTGTCTCCCTCTGACTCCACCTCTCTTCCACCCAGCATTCAGTTCTGTCTTCCCTGCCTACTTAAGTTCTGCCCTATCAACTAGGCTGAGGTAGTTTCTTTATTCATTAACCAATGAAAGCAACACAAAAACAGAAGGATCTCCTACACCATCTGTGGATCCCAGTGGAGGCATCCTCAGGGGTGGCGAAGAGCCAGGTGACGGGGAGGAAGGAGCATGCATGAAGACCCTGGGCAGAAGCAGAGTGCACCATGGAACGTGGAGGACGTAGCTGAGTGAAGGTGAAAGAGGCCCAGTGGATGGAGCAAGGCCCCTCAAGCCCTCTCAGTCTCCAACAAGATTACTACAGAGTCCCCTCCTCAAAGTCCGCAAATCGGTTTCCTTGGGGATGGAGTGCTGCCAGTGTCTGGAAGCTAAAGGACCTTAAGGTGTCGTCATTCCAGGAGACCCAGAGGTCCCTGAGTGAAGACAAGTGTCCCCACAAGAGATAGGCATAGAACATGGAGGAGGCTGTGTGAGGGCAGAAGCGAAGGCTAGAGGAACATGACATTAACCACATTAACTGCGGAGTGGCCCAGGCCACTAGTAGGGTCAGAGCCAGTCAGGAGCTCTGCACCAGCTTCTGGAGGACACACAGTTCATCAGGACCTTGGTTGCAGACTTGAGGTCTCTATGACCTGAGGCAATACCTGGTTGCAGGAATGACCACAAACTGAGACTACCTGGGCACCACCCAGGAACAGACCATCCAAATGAAATTCCTAAGGTTCCAACCTTTATAGATAGGCTTGCTTGCCAGCACACACCCATCGTTTTTTACCAGGACACTCCTAGACAGATGTCAACCAATCAGGGGTCCTGAATCTTAGAAACCCCTCACCCCTACCTTTGTTACTACAAAAACCCAACCCTAACTGGGCTCAGGGCTCTCTGATCATTCCAATACATTGGATATATGGAGATACCGAGTTTGCAAACTTGGATAAAAATAAAGGCTTTTTGCTTTTACATATAGGACTCGGTCTCCTAGTTGGTTTTGGGGGGACTCTGTGATCTGGGCTGGTCCCTATCTGGGGCATATGCAGGCTCAGAGACCAGTGCAGATGTTAGAGCAGCTGCCACTGTAAAGAGCAGGCACACCCTGGCTGGAACAAGGGCTTCTCCCTAAGGCCTCCTGCCCAGACAACACCAGGGATGGGGTGGATCCACAGGGCGGCTCAGGCTGGTGGCTCAGTGCTGCCTGGAGGACCACCCTGGAGCTTCCTGCCTAGAGAAACGCTCAGGTCTGGGGGCAGCACAGTTCAGGTGGTGACAGATGGAGACCGCGGGCCTGTGGTGGCTGCCACATGGGACACTTGAGGAATCTGGGTTTTATTCCCATAGCAGCGGGAAGTCATAGACACCAAGGAATAACTTCTACCTTCAAAAACATGGCTCTGACCACCACGATGGAAACAGACCACAGTGGAGGACGACTTGAAGTGCCAAGGAAGAGCCAGGACAGTGGCTTGTCATAGTGACAGAGAGGAGGGGAGGAAGCAATCGCCAAACTTACACATTTCAAAAGAATGAGGGGGCATGGGGAATTCTGGGTGGGAGGTTGTGACATAGGCATCTATGAGAAGGTGGGATCAAGGTAAATTGAGTCTCTTAAGAGAAGTGTGGTCAGTCACCACCAGCCTCCATGCAGCCTGCCGTGGTCTGTCTGGGAAGGAAATGTCCCTGGAGCCTGCTGTGAAGGGGTCTGGATCTAGGAGCTGACAGGCCATGACCCTAGAGGCTATGGGGCTGGAAAGGGCAGGGGTGGACCCAGGAAGTGGAGCTTGTCCTTGAGCCATGCTTGCTCTACCCTTTCCTGTGGCCTTCCTACCCCCTTGTCCCCTGTGAGGTAACCACCTTCTGCCCCACTTTCCTGGCCGTAGGCATTGAACCCTCTGGAACCGTGAGCCAGACAAGTTCTCGTTCCCTCAGGGTGAGCCTGTCTGATGCCTGCCACAGAGATGGTGGCCTCACAGAGCCACAAGGCTCAGTCTCAGATGGAGAGTGAGCAACTTCAATCCGAAGATGTGGTCGGGGTTCAGGGTTGGCAAGGTCATCAGATAGAGCCTGCACCTGAGGGGCCAGGACCCCTGTCAGATGAGGACCGACGGAGGCCTTACAGGTGGAGTGATGGCTTGAACTGCTGAGCCTCTAACAGCATCAAGCTGAAGTAGGAAGATCCAGTGGTGTTTCCAATCTGGCAGACAAGACAGGCATGTTCTGAGAGAAGTGAGGTTGTGAGGACGGGGCCTACAGGACAAGCGCACGGACTCTGGAGACCTCCACATCTGGAAGGTCCATGCAGGGTGAGAGGCCTCCTAGGCGGTGGAGGAGGTTGTTTGTGCCAGGCAAAACTGGGACATGGAGACCAGTGCACACCCTGTGAGGCCACCTGGGCTTGGGGTTGTGTCCCATGTGAGCTGTTCCCTGAATGTGTGGTACCCACAGCTGGATTTAGTCGGTAAACATGGCAGAGGCATGGGTGCTCACTCCTTTGGGGTTTCACAGCTGTCAGCGTGGCTCTGCCGACAACCTGGGAGTGCAGCACCTCACTCAGGAAAAGCCCTGGTGCATCATGGATTAGCCTGGGGACACCCTGAGCACAGGCTCCCACTAAGCGAGGCCCAGCTTCCAGACCACAGGAGCTATGAAAGCACACGTGTGCTATTTTAAATGACCAGATTATAATCATTTGTTACACATGCAGGGTGACTGATGTAGACCCCCGGGTCAAACTCATGCATAGGCACAAATTCAAGGTGTATCAAGAATCGAAATGCCAACAACAAAAAAAAAATTTAACTGTTTTAGATGGGACTGTGAGGAACTTATAACCCTGGAGGGGAGACATCTTAATTATAGCTTGAAATCATAGATGCAGAATGAATATGACTGCCATAAATTTTAAAACTTCTTTCTAACCAAAGTTATCATGAATTTTTATAAAGTCTTGAAAAAGATATGAGTATGTACATAATGGAGAGTTGACTGGGTCCAGAATATGTAAAGAGCTCTTACAAATCAATAAGAAAACACTGACTGGCTACCTGGTAAAGAAAAAATAATAATGAGCTCATGGGGCAGCAGGACAGTGTTCTGCCTTGCCTGGAAACAAGCACAAAGTGCTACCCATCTCCTTGACAGAAATTGCAGGCCTTGAGGCTATCAGCGCCAGGGGATTGTGCACACCCTGTGAGGTGTGCCTGTGAGGACGCAGGGCCCCTGTGCTGGTGTGAGTGCTGCCATGTTACCCACATGTGTTCTGACAGTAGAACAGAGGAGTCCCTGTGATTCCAGAGGGGAGACCTCCCAGGGGAAGCTCTGTATAAACTATTTCTTGACTAACAGACAAACCAACCCAGCAGCCACAGCAAGGTTAATACAGAACACCAGGGTGTGTGGCTGTTTTCCGTACTCCTGTATCCACTTGTTAACATCCCCCCACATGGTCACCATCCTCCCCCTTGGTCACCATCCTCCTCCTCCATGGTCACCATCCTCCTCCTCCATGGTCACCATCCTCCTCCTCCATGGTCACCATCCTCCTCTTTGGTCACCATCCTCCTCCCCCATGGTCACCATCCTCCTCCCCCATAGTCACCACCTTCCTCCTTGGTCACCATTCTCCTCTTGCAATCACCATCCTCCCCACATAATCACCACCCTTTCTCCACTATTACCACCCCACCAATGATTAGCATCCTTCCCCCTCCCATCCTCACCATCTTCTCCCCCATGACCATTGCTACTCTCTTTTCCCAAATCTTGGGACCAACTTGTACACCAGAAATCTTAGAGATCTACTTTTTCTTGGTGTTAGCAAGCAGCAGCATGATTCAGTCTGGGGCAGACTTCCTTCCCTTCACACAGTGCTGTCCCCACACTCTCTTGTTTCTTAAGTATTTTCTCTACCTCCTTGAGCTCAGAGCCACAAACTACTGGTGTTGCAGGTTAACCTAGAACATCTCAAGGATTGCAGAACACTCTTTCAGATGTTGTGGTTCTGAGATGTTTCATGTGCTTTGAGTATCTCTGGTGGTTTTTAAAAGGCAGGGCCTGGCGAGGTGCAGGGGTGGAGGGACAGACAGTTGGTGCTTTGGCAGCCATGAGAATAGCTAGGAGGAAAGGCCCAGAGGGGAAGGGGGCTGGGAGGACTTGCTTGCTGCAGCAATGGGGATGGTCTGCAGAGGGTATGTGAGGGTGAAGGGGGAAGGCCAGAGAGGAGATGGGGTCCTAGGAGCTGGGCAGGGCAGGGTCCCTGAGGCCAATGCGGTGGCTTCTGCCCCTCCCCCTGCAGCCCCTGTGGTGGAGATGGATACCGCCTGCTCTGCTTGTCACAGAGGTTTGAAAAACATATTAATCACTTTAACAAATATTAGCTCAGAGCAGCAATAAACAGTCCAAGAACGTCCTCTCTGTGGCTGCGTTACAATGAAAAATATGCTAATGGGGATGCCTAATTGATTGTGTTTGAGAGACTTCAGTGAGCCAGAGCAGCCTGGGCCTCCCCAGCCCAGGACGTCCAGGCCCGCAGTTACCCACTTGGGGGAAGATGTCTCCAACAAACAAAATGATCAGCTTTGCGGGTGTCACTCTATTGAGACCTTTTGGGTGTCCAAGGGAACTGGCACCCAAGCTTTGAGCTTTGGCTCCTATGGGTGGCAACCCACATGCCATGTCTCCTGTCACCTTGTAAGGCGTGTTCCAAGCTCAGCGGTGTTAGCCCCCCTTCCTAAGAGGGAAACCTGAGGCTTTGGGGACTGAGAGATGTCTGGGGTACGTGGGTGGTGCAACTAGGGCCGTGTAGATTTGGATCCAGGACCTGTGAGTGTTTTGTCTATCTTGAAATGAGGGGAACCTGCCACAGAAGGCTCTGTTTCGTTAATCTGTGGACAGCTCACAATGCTGGGCCGGGGAAGGGGAGGGTGGGAGCCCAGGGAGCTTTCTGTGCACTGCCTCCCATGCCTCTCCTCACCAGTCTATCTCCTCCCGCCTCCCGCCTTCAGCAATGTGGCCTCCACAGGCTATCATTGCTAGGAGGCCAGAGACTAGGGAGCACCTGACTCCACTCTTGAGGTGGAAGCTCAGGCTAGCACCTTTCCCTCTGCCACCTAAGCTCTGGTCTGTGCTCCAGCTCCTGCCCCTAGTAGCTCTCCATGGATCCTAGTGACATGTGCCTGGAGCCCTCTTTTGAGCTTTGGCTCTGAATGGGACACTCCTAGGTCCCTGCTTCCCTATGGGATACTATGCAGAGCAGCTGGAGGCTTTCCTAGCAGTAGGCAGGTAGCAAACAGCTTTGCTCCTCTGGACCGCGTACATGCAACAGGCAGGCCTGGAGCAAGCACACCATTTGTGGTGCATCCCTGTTCCCACATAAAGAATTCTGATTTTTCCAACAATTAAGAAACACTTGGAGGCTTAGGAGGTGAACCTACAGAGAAATCCGTGAGCCGAGACAAAGCTATAAGACTGTTGGGACCCTTTGTTCTGCCCGCCTTCTGGGTCTTTTGAAAATTCATAAAGAGGTTTTGTTTTTACACTTCCTCTTGGTGCCTTTGAGGTCAAGGTAGAGAGGACAGGTTGGAGACATCGAGCCAAAAGGCCACAGAAGATCCAGTGACAGAAGGTAGCAGCTGTCTCCTGCTGGGTCCGGTGCTGGTTGCCAGGTGTTGATGACTTTGTGACATCTCTTGAATTGGTCTCATGATGGGTGTATTTGTTTTTTTTTTTTGTTTCTGTTTTGTTTTATTTATGAGACAGGCTCATTGTACAGTACAGGCCAGCCTGGAACTTGCTACCCCCTGCCTCAGTTTCCTGAATGTTAAAATGGGAGGTGTGCACTGCCACACCTGGCTGAAAGGTGCATGCATATAAAATATAGTATGTATATGCTCAGCTGATGGGTGAATACACACACACACACACACACACACACACACACACACACACACATATGATGTGTATATGCCTGGCTGATAAGTACACACATATAATATATGATATATTTGCACCTATTTTACAGGCACACACTTGTGTGTGTGTGTGTGTGTGTACCTGGCCTATAGGTGCATGCATGTGTGATGTGTGTACATCCGTATAATATGTATATTTGTCTGGACAAGAGGTGCATGCTTATATAACATGTGTATAATATATCATGTACATAGGCCTGGCAAGAGGTTGATTTGTGCACACCTGGTTGACAAGTATGTGTATACGACCCATGTATATGCCTGGCCAATGGGTGTATATATAGAATTTATAATGTGTATATACTTTTTTGAGATTGATTTTATTTGTATGGGTGTTTTGTCTGCATGTATTTTTGTATATCATGTGCATGCACTTCCTGTGGAGGCCAAAAGGGGTTCATATCCTGTAGAACTTGAGTTACGGATGCTTGTGAGTCACCATATGGGTGCTGGGAATGGAACCTGGGTCTTCTGGAAGAAGAGCCAGTGCTCTTAACAGCTGAGCCACCTTTCTAGTCCTGTATATATTTAATATTCTGCATATACTATACATTTCACTTGAGCTACCCCATGTGGGTGACATCTTGGGGACATGTGAGTCTTTTTCCTGTCACAAATACGCGAAACCAGGGCTGCAGCTCCTGCGTCCTGACGTACCCTGGATAAGAATGTGCATAGTGTAAGCTCACACACAGATGGAAGGTCTGACTCTAGCATTGCCTGGAGCAGCAGAATCCCGTGTCTCTTGCGTACCAGGAGAGAAAAGCGTGTGTTGGGCCTCTCTTCTAGACCACTGAGAAAGACAGTGTTGCTCTTGTGGGACAGATGTGGATTGGTTTCCCCAAGTGCAGGAGGGGATCTTTGAGATTGTCACCTGTCCTTGAGGATGGAGCACATATGTGGACACAATTGAAACGTGTAGAAAAGCTGGGTGTGGGGTGTTCACTTGTAGACGCTCCCTCTACTAGGAAGCCTGAGGCAGGAGAATTGCTGAAAGTAGAAGTCCTGCTTGAATTACAAAGTGAGTTCTGGGCCAACTGTCCTATAAAGTAAAATCTTGTCTGAGAAAACAATGGTTAAAAGAAACAGGCCGTGGACGTGGTTCAGTGGGTAAAGTCCTTGCCCCATGAATGTGAGGGCCTTGGATCAGATCCCCTGCACCCATGTGAAAAACTGATCCTGGCAGTAACCCAGGACAGGGCAAGCAGAAGCCGGCAAACACCATCTAGGTGACCTAGTTTGGTTTTGCCTGCTGTAATAAAACACCACGATCAAAAGTAACTTGGAGAGAAAAGGGCTGGGGCAGGAACTCAGGCAGGAACCGGGATGCAGGAAGTGATACAGAGGCCACAAAGGAGCTGCTTACTGACTTGCTCTGCCCTGCTTGCTCAGTCTGTTTTCTCCTGCAGCCCAGAGCTACCTTCCCAGGTCAGCACTGCCTACAGTGGGCTGAGTCCTCCCACATCAATCCTCAATCAAGAATGTGCCCTGCAGACTTGCCTACAGGCCAATCCTATGGAGGTAATTTCTCATTTGAGTGTCTCTCTTCCCAAATAACTCTAGTTGTGACAAGCTGACAACAAAACAAACACATAAACACACACACACAGACACACACACACACACATACACACACACACATACACACAGACACACACACACAGACACACACACATACACACACAGACACACATAAACACACACACAGACACACAGACACACACACATACACACACACACACATAAACACACACACACATAAACACACACA